>WYDI02029043.1:30846-48227 GCA_009867235.2 Psittacus erithacus | reverse complement strand
CTTTAACCCTGACCCACAAACTCTCTATTGTCTGCTCACCTGCCCCCAGACAGAGTTCCATACTCTCCAGCCTATCCGTAACATAAATGGCAACTCCCCCTCCCTGACTGCCAGGCCTGTCTTTTCTAAAGAGCCTTTAACCTTCCATTCCAACACTCTAGTCATAGGAGCCATCCCACCATGTTTCTGTGATGCCTATTATATCATACCCCCACAGATGTGCACACATCTCTAATTCCTCTTTTTTGTTTCCCATGTTTCCACATAAATATTTTTCCATGTTTCCATAAATATGTTTCCACATAAATACTTTTCCCATGTTTCCTTATCTCTGTCAACCCTTAGTGTGCATGTCTTTCTTTACCCCAAAACCTTACAGAGGACCTGGTGCCCATCCCTGTGTCTGCCTCTGCTGCTGACATAAGCCAGTCTCTCCTCTCTTCATCAGGTTTCACTGGGCTCTGCCACATCTTCTTCAAGGAACATAAAACAATTGTGGAGAAAGTGTGAGCAAACAGAAACTGACACATTTGTGTTCTAGAGAAATTTGTTCCTGTGTGGGAAGTGCTACTGTGTGCGAAAGAACTTTTATGTCTGTGTGTGTTAACACCTTGGGATTGTGCCAGCAGTGCCAAAGGAGAATTTCACACCCTTGGTAAATCTGGCTATGAAAAGTTTGTGCAGGCCAAAATTAGATTTTATTAACATTGCTCATTGCTCACAGAGTGTGCCAGTGCATAACACTGGAATGGGATGAAGAATGTCGTGCTTCTATTGTTTGAACTGATAAACAACTGAAATAGTAGTTTGCACGTGCGCATGTTCGGTTATACGTACTCAGAAGCAAACTTTTGTGTGTTGCACAGAGATACCATGGCCTGAGGTCTGGGGCTGCTTGGTTTCTGCAAAATGAACAAATATCCCATAAAAACTTCTATCTGCCCTATATCTGGAAAGACTCTTATTTGAAGTACCATGTGCATGGGTTTTTACCATGCATTTTTAATGAATGGGGAAATGTCCTGACTAAACCTAGAAATTTTTATTAATGAGGATAAATCAGTAAACAAAAGCATTCAAACACAATGTCGTCCCTTATGGCCAAAGACAACACCCTTTATTTGTCTTAGCATAGTGGAGTCACTGAACTGATAAATAAATAATAATATCCAGCAGAAAGAGCTGCTGATGTTATGTACCGAAAGAAACAACACACTGCATTTGCCAGGAACAAAGACAAAACCAATGCCTTGCATAATATGACTTGCAAAGTAAAATTTAACTATCTTCTGAAGTAATTAGCAAGTACATAAAACATGTAAACCAAGACAAAGGGACATCTCCTGTTTCTGCATCTCAGGCTGGTAGCCGCAGATCAGAAGTATAAACCTGTTTGACAGTACCAAGGCAGCAGCAGCAAGCATGACACTGCTCTTCTAGCAGAATTTTGTAAAACCACAGCTCTTTCAGGAGGGCATATTAGCTGTTCCTGTCCTTCTTTCTGCCCCTCCTAGAATACACTATGTCCAAATTGAGACATAGGGACACAAGGACACAGGGATTCCACTAACCTTTATCTGTCAAGGTGAACATTTGAAAGACTTCAATTTTCCATAGGCTGGTTGGAGGAGGAAAATTATGTGGTATCCATGCTAAGCTGCTGCCATCCAGGAGTCAGTAAGCTTTCAGCTGCACTCAGTGGTGCTTAAATACATAACATGTTCAACTTCATATGCATAGCTTGAGGATTCAGCTGTCAGATGCCCACATGGAGGGATTGCTGCTAAGACAAGACATGGGAAAAAAAAATCATGGTTTTCTTTGTTGTGTGAAGGGAAGAACCAAGGCTGTTTCTTTACATGTGGCCCAGGCACCCACCCTGATAACATCACACTCCCTGTACTGAAAAGTTAACAATCCCACTGACTCAGTTTTTAATCTTTTTGCATCACAAATTACTTTAAAGCTGTCTACTAAAGGTTGCTGACATTCTTCTGAGTGGTGTTAAAATGGTGAATCATGTCTGTTCCACCTGGGTATTTAAGAGTCGGTTGCATTTTGGTTACAAGTTGTGGTTCACAATAGTCTTCCTAGCTTCTCCCAGAGGTTTTACTTCAAATTCTGACAATAGTTTCTAAGGCATACCACTGAAGTTGAAGTTTTGCACGTTTTTCTAAGATTAATGCACAGACATGGTCACAGTGGTACATGCACTACTGTACTAAAAAATAAGAATTTATTAAAATAAGAATTAAAGAACATCAAATGATAAAAAAGATACACTGGTAAGTGGTATCCTGACAGCATGCTCAGCAGATATCTTCTCCAGATAAACCTAGTCAATACTAGGATGAGTTAAGAGATTACTTAGAGAAAGCAATAAGCGTTTTCTGAATGGATAGGCCATTAATAATAATAATTGAATCCTTGTGGTTAAGAAGTGACACTGAATTCAACAGGAGCTGCACATACATCTAAAGCCAACACATGCTTTTGACAGATACCAGATAAGGTGATGGGAGAGCAGCACAATTTTGAGAAACAAAAAAAAATATTAGTTTACAATAAAAATTAAAAATACAAATTGAGGCTCAAATATTTTTAATATGGCAAAACTTTTCCAAAAGTAACAAAAAGCTTGGGTGGAAATATAGGATTCACACTGTTGCTTCATAAATAAACAAAATTTCCTTTCCCTCAGGTCTGGTGTGGAAAGCAGTGGGCTACTTCACCAGAGGTGAAATGGGGGAGTTTTAGTTATGTGGGTCTGCCTTAAATTTTCCTTTGCTCTCTACCACTCAGATTGAGGAATGTATGAATATTCATATATAATATTCATAGACAGTTTGAATTCAAATCAGTATCCTGTGGGTCACTTCTTTCCATTATTCATCTCTACTGCAATGAACCAGTACTGTAACACATCACAGTCAGCACAGAGCTTATACCAGTTTCTCATTGACTTATAGGAAAATATTCAATCTGGTGGGTGCATTTTTTGTGCCTATAAGATCATAGCAGTAGATGAAGTCTAAAACCAAAGTTTCATGGACTTTCTTCATGTTGTAAGCCTAGACATCCCTAATACAGATGTCCCACAGTTGACTTGAACTCTTCGACTACTTCTTAGCCTTACCCCGCCTACTAGCTTTTTGCTACATTTGCTAAATGCACATGGGAATCTTCTTATATTTTTCTTCTTGGCTCCAGCCGCCATATATTTGATTATCCCCCTACTTAACTAAAAACCGCACTTCACATATTCCTCTTGCCTCTGCTTTCACTTTGGAATCAATTATGCCTTGTTTTCATCTTTAATTTGGATTATGGCTGTACATTTGCAAAAATGCTTTGCTGGGAATGCATGCAGCATACATTGCCAGCAACTGTTTTCAAAATATACCTACTGAAGAAGGCTCTTATGCCGGGGGGGGAAAAAAAAGAAAAAAAAAGCAAAATTTGAGTTGCACAGAATTTACAGGACTTTCTCCCAATTGAAACTTTATTATTTATATTAAGAATTTGAAATATGAGGTGAATTTATGCAGCCTTGGAATATTATTTTCTTGTACATTTGTCAATCTGCAGGGGTATTTCTTTACTATTTCCCAACATTTATCCAGTATTTCTACACATCTTGGTAGGCCTTTGTTGATTATAGTTGTAAAATGCAAATTAGCTCACAATTCTCTTGAAGACAGCATTAGGACTAAATCTGTAATGCTCTTCCCAATACATTTGAAAAAGACAGAAGTGAGAATTTCAGAGACATAGCACGTACTAATGTCTGTGCTATGTGATACTTCACAGACATTTTTCCCCAAATTAAAAATTATTAATTTGGCCAAATCTTGGATTTTGAATCTGTAATCACTGATAAACAGATGTTCCTCTGATATAAAATTATACTGTTCCATGGACATTGATGTAGAAAACCCAAAAGGCTTTCTGTCTCTTATCTTTGGCTGTGCTTGAACCATTTTGGTTTAAATGACTGCTTTTAAGAGCTAAAGTCATCATATATTGAAGGTGACTTTCAGTACATTTTTTTTTTATTAATCAGAAACCTAACATTTTTTGCCAATTCCACTCGTTATGAGCCAGAAGAAGGGGAGTCTCCATTGTACAGACTGTCCTATTAAGCTTACAACTAAATATTTCGAGGTAATGCCAGAATGATGTATTAGTCTCCCAAAGGTGACTTACAGTTATACTTTTGTTTACAGATTATTCCTCTGTAATATCTAGATATTACTTTATTATTGGTGCCATTCTCTAAAATTGAAGATATTTTATCACTTGAGAGATGCTGAATATAAAATTGCCACATGCATGATTCTGCTTTATGAATAGTCTTCCAGCATACCAAAACTTCTCTTTCGCATGAGAAATACCTGTGGAAGGCTCCTTTTATTTTGGGGATCAAGCAGACAATGAGGAGCATGACCACTTGAAAATAATTTGTATCTCCCCCCCCAGCTTCCACTTAGTCTTAGTCTTTTCCTAAGAAATATATAGCTATTGTGAAAAATGCTCACAGAAATTCTGCAAATTTAAAAGGTGTATATATATATATATATGCATATATATATATAAAAAAATAAATCAGCCATTATGTTTTGGAAAACTGGAAATACCTTGTGCAAGGGTAATGGTGGCAGTGATGTGGCTGATCCTTTGGGGAACAGTGATCTTTATGAAAAGCAGCAGCATACTGCACCTTCCTTCCCTAGCCAAAACCATTAATCTACAGAGACAGAGGATAGATGCACAGAGTCCACAAGCATTTGGGACTAGCTGCTAAGAAGGTAGCCCATAAATATGAAAATCCAATGCAGAGAACCTCTCTGGCAGGCAGTGTCACCAAGAGCTGTGCCCTTCCAGTACAGACCATGTGTATTTTTCTTTTTTTTCTTTTTTTTTTTTCACTCCATCAAAATTTGTGCTTGTGCTCTGAGAATTCATCAACCAGCTATAAAAGCATAACAATAGCTGGTCAAGGACAGAACATACCTTGCTCACAAGGAGCAAAGGCAATCAAGAGATTTCACAGGTTTGTGCTGCCTGAGAAATATCCTTAATGTGTGGGAACATGGACAAGGGTAAGAGCAAGAAAGATAAATTATCTTGCTCCTAGCTGCAGTCAGCCTGTGGATAGAAGCAGATTGACACAGCTGAGAACAAGCGCCACAAGCCAGAGACTGTAAATACCTGTTAGAGTGCAAACTGAGCTAAGCAAGGAAAAACGCTTCTCTCCTTCTCCCTGACCCTTCTGCTCATCTTTTTCTGTCTCTCCTGGTAATTTTATCATCCTTCTCAGGGAGCAGAGGGGATGGAAAGGGTAAGTGGCATTTCTAACCCCAACCCTGGATATTAAGGGTGGGGTATTTAAATCTGTAAAATAGATTTAAGAGCCATCAGCCTCTGGAGACAAGCTCTTAGATTAGCAGCTCTAAAAACTCTCTGGGAATTACAGCTAAAGCAACTCATACAAAGCCTCCCTGTAATCCCATTTTTGCACATTTTCAGAAATAGATTGAGGAGCCTGAAAAATATTCAGTCCTTCTGAAACCTGGTGTCTTAAGTGGCTACTGTTGCAGGCTTTGGCTAATTACACTACCAAGTGGAGATCCTACAAAAAGATTTAGACCTGAGAAAAAATGCATGCTAAAATGTTGAAAATGTCTTTGAAATATTTCTACATAGAGAAATTCCTTTTCCTAATAAATTCTCTGTATTCCACATATGTTGTAAAACTGCTTCTGCTTTGTGATGGCTACATACTGGGACAACATTCTTTTGCTGGATTCAGGTCTGCCAGCTCACCCATCATTTCTGAGATAAAACCAGGAACTGGCCAAATACAGCCAAGAAGATAATGGCTAACTGTTGTGGTTTAAGCCCAGGTGGCAACTCAGAACCACTCAGCCACACGCTCACTCCCCATCTTCTTCCTCCCCCTGCTCCTGGAGGGATGGGAAGGAGAATCGAAAGAATGCAACTCCCACGGGCTGAGATAAGAACAGTCCAGTAACTAAGGTATAACACAAATCACTGCTGCTACCACCAATAATAATAATGATAAGCAAAATAACAAGAGAAGAGAATGCAACCGCTCACCACCCGCCAACCAATACCCAGCCTGACCCGAGCAGTGATCTCCCCTTCCTGGTAACTGCTCCCAGTTTATATACTGGGCATGATGTGCTGTGGTATGGAATACCTCTTTGGCTAGTTTGAGACAGGTGTCCTGTCTTTGCTTCCTCCTGGTTTCCCCTCCTCCCTGGCAGAGCATGAGACTGAGAAAGTCCTTGGTCAGAGTAAATATTACTTAGCAACAATTAAAAACATTGGTGTTATCAGCGTTTTTCCCAGGCTGAAATCCATATGCTAGCTTAGATACCATATTGACAACTGCTTAAGAAATGCTGAAAATGTATACAGTTAAAATATTGGTGGGCTAACTGTAAAGTAGGAACAAAAACGTTTTATTTATGAAAGCAAATAAGTTAATGGCAATTTTTGTTTATATATGTGTGTGTGTGCATGTGTGTATCCATATACACACAATTTTCATTGTTACAGTGAAGTGTGACCTGGAGTCAAGGTCCATAAATCAGACAAAAGGGAAACTGTGTTATCTCAAAACCGATCACCCCACCCTTCCTCTTCTTTTATTGTTCTTGTGAAGAGCCCCAACATTCATGTTAAGGCTTTGAGTGAACAATTGCATCAATTTGGGTGTAATTCCCCAGGAACAGGAACCTTCAGGTTCCCCAGCCAGCAGGAACAGAGTTCAGCACAGTTCAAAATAGGCTCTAGGGTGACTTTTGTTTGCATGATGTCCCCAAACACTTGTGCATTACCCAGCAAGCAGCTTAACACAGAGGAGGCTTGGTGGTGCTGAATGAGTCCAAGCAAAAGGATTGGACCAGTGAGATCTTAATTTTAATGCTGGAGGAAGTGTGTCAAAAACAATGCCTTTGCTATTAGAAATTAATTGTCTTAAGCAATTTATAGCATTAAAACATAAATTTGTAGTTCTTTTAAGGTGCTAAACCATATGGATTTAATCCACAGAGGCATTAATGCACGTACTTAAACTCTGTATGTGTATAGTCTTATTGATGTAAGCACTTCACTAAAAGGGTCCAGATTACAAAGCCTCTTTGAAGATCTAGACCTCAACAATGAAAAGAAGTAGTTTAGGCCAAAGACATCAGAGTAGGTTAGAGGCCATGTGTGTTATTTGCATTTTGAATGAAAGCATTTTAATAGTTTAATCACTTTTGAAAACCGTTGTACAGAGACACTTCCTAGTCATTTTGAGGAACTAAGTCCTCTTAAATCCTAATTCTTACCCTTCAGCTTATTCACAAAATAGCTTTAAGAAATATCTTGCCATGCCTCAGCTTTTCCTTCTCTACAATACTTACCTCAAAGGGCTATTGTGCATGTCATTAAATAATGCTGGTAAAGCAGTCTGAAATCTGCACTGTTATATATGTTCTAAGAGAAATCATTATTGTCGTGCTAGTGCCATATGAAGTTTGATACAAATCCATGAACTATACCACTGGTTACAATTCTTTAACCACAATCTCAGCATAAAGATATTAAGTGTAAGAAATAGTGACTACTTCAGAACAGAGTTCTCTAAAACCTTTATTCTTACAGCTATATTATAGTCAAATGTCAGAATATGTATCCAAAACCCTATTTTTATTTTAAGCTTGACTGAATTATTGATGGCTGTGCTTAATTTTTAAAACATTTTCTCCTTTAGAAATTAGTCTTCTGTCAACCTTTCTAATGTACACAGTCTTGAGTCACAGCATTCATCTTAAGCAGCTTAGCATTAATGTTTAATTCTGCAGTCTTTACCCTGGCTGTGCAAAACAGTTTGATAGTTTCTGTCTTTTACAATTGGCAGCCAACACATATTCCTGTATTCTAGACTTTATTGATAGTAAGTTACCAATCTCGCCACTCTATTTCCCCTGTTTCTTCCCCCTGTAATTTCTACCTGATTTAATACCCACATAATTCTTCAGTAGCAGGTGATTTTGAAAGCCAGTAATGTAAATGCTGAAGTACACAGGCTCTCTGTCCGCCGTTTGGATGCTGGGGTTCACAAGATGCTTTTGAATCAGATTGTCCAAGCACCCGTGGAGTGGTCTGCCTATTTGCCTCTGTGGTTATCCCTTAGCCACCAAGGGCTTTAATCACATCAATCCTTTGTGATATGAATAATTTTTTCCACAGAGCAGAGTGTGACACAAGAATTATTCTTGTTTTAACAAGCACAAACAGTATCTTAACCCTCTCTTCACACTTCATATCTGACAAAATAAAACATGGGGTGCCTTATGCACTGACACATGCTCCCCAGGGGAATTTAAGTTAGCTTAGATGCACTACTTTTCTTCTTTTTTTTTTCATATCCTCTGTCTACATTTATACATCTTATGCACATACATGCCTTGTACACTACAGGTTTTGCTATTTGCTAGAGTTCACACCCAAGCAAATCTTTTTTTACTCTAGAAGAGTTTTAAGGCCGCTGCTCTGAAGTATGTGGAGCCCAGTAGGTCCTGGTTCAACAAAGTATATCATAGAATCACAGAATGGTTTGGGTTGGAAGGGACTTTAAAGATCATCTGGTTCCAACCCCCTTTCCACAGGACACCTTCCACTAGACCAGGTTGCTTGAAGACCCATCCAGCCTGGCCTTGGATGCTTCCAGGGATGGGGCAGCTGCAACTTCTCTAGGCAACTTGTTACATTAGTCCATACTTGCCTTCTATTAAACTCATAGGACTAGGCACTTGTTTAATGTATGCCCTTGTGTGTTTTATGGATTGAGGCTTGGATTACTTATTTGGTTACAATTAGGCCTGTGGTTGCATATTCACTGAGCTGAGACAATTTGGCAATGAGCCTGACTGCTTGCGTATTCCCTACATACACTCATTTTGAGTAACAGAAGTTGCTAAATCTGCAATGCTAGGGGGTTTCTACTAGCCTTGCCATAATAATAGAATCATAGAATGCTTTGGGTTGAAAAGAACCTTAAAATTAACCTGGTTCCAACCTCCCTGCCATGGGCAGGGACACCTTCCACTAGACCAGGTTGCTCAAAGCCCTGTCCAACCTGACCTTGAACACTTTCAGGGATGGGGCATCCACAGCTTCTCTGGGCAACCTATGGCAGTGTTTCAGCACCCTTATAGCAATGAATTTTTTTCCTAATATCTAATCTAAATCTCCTCTCTTTCATCTTAAAGCCATTCCCCCTTGCCCTGTCACTACATGCCCTTGTAAGAAGTAATGATGGATTCCTTCCTTTTTACAGTCAACTACAAAAATAAAACCATCATTATTCCTTTTTTTAGTGCCTTGTGACCATGTACAGAGACAAAGCTTTCTCAATGAGAAAACTAGCAAACTATCCACAAAACATAAACCTTTTACATCTTTAGTATGTGAATATACGCATACATTACTTTTTTCCAGAGAAGTTGTGAAAAGATGAACTCTTCTAACCTCACTTAAAACTGCCCAACCAAAACCAAGAGAATAAATGCTCAAGGGAAAAAGAAGAGCTAGAGCAACCTTTAGTAGAGCAACAAAGAGATCTCACTCCTTCTACTGTAAACACAGAAACCTCATGGAAGTAACTCCGGCCCTGTGTAACACTAACAGGCTTAGATATTAGTGTGACTGCAGCAATTTAACAGTTGACCTTGCAGAGTCAAAAATGATCGTCAGCTGGAAAAAATACCAATTTTAGTGGTACAGAATGATGACTTAAAAAACATTTTATAGAGGATAACAATTACAAGGTTTTTTAAATTATTCATTTTTTTATGCATAGTGTCTTCTATAGACAAACACATTAAGAAAAGGTGATATCCTCATCAGAATGGCCTTATGGTTAAGGTAATAGATTGGAAGTAATTTCCAAGGTCTATGTCCCTTCACATCTTATCTTTGAGAGACAGATTGTGAGCCATTTACTATTGCTGATGAGTAGCACTTGCACTAGTTGTCCCATACAAAATAATGATACAGCTCATGCCAGCAGTCATCCATCACTGCAAAAAACAAAAAGACATTCTCAATGTAACCTTTAGATTGCATGAGATGTTCACGGAAGTTCCTATCTCCTCCTACATTTAGAACAAAGATCTCCCTGCAGCTGGTGCATAAAAGTATCTGCAATATTTGTAAAGAGAGCTTCAATTGTAGCCAGACAGTATCTTTCTAGAATATTTAAGTAAAGGTTATTACAGGAAAAATATTAAATTCTCAGTATCTTCCACTGTAAAATCATTATAGTCCACATTGCCACAACTTTTTGAGGGCTCAAGAACAAATTTGAGGCTGAAGTATAGAAGAAAGGGAATAGTTAAATACTGATCCATATTTAGAAACTTGGAGGGGAGGTTGTGGAGGTTTTGGGTTGTTTTTTTTTTTCATAAATGGCAATCATTCAAACTATCAATCATCTGGAGAGGAAGAATCAGCATGCAATCTAATTCAAGGAATTAGATTGTAATGTCTGATGTAAATACACCAGTTAATTTAAATGATGAGTCACCTGGTAGGCAATCAGATCTAGGTCAGGACATTTAGCAGGCTGAAAATAATGAGTCTAACAGCGACAGAGCTAACAAAACAATCCGGATAATAATGACAGCACAAAATAACAGTCCTAACATAATCAGGCAGCATGCACTAACTAAATAAAGAGAATGAACTTGCGCAGGGAGGCAAAACATATTCTCCAATGAAACTATTATTAGAAGAATTACGTTTGGTTAAAAGGAAGCATAGTGACAATCACAGTGAGGACATACAATATTTATGTGCTCTTACTTAATCTACAATATCTGTGATGCATTCTTTTCCAGCTTTTTTGGTTTGTATGTAAAGCAAATACAGTAAAATTTGATTGCTGGGCTTAGGCAGTGAGGCAAAAACTTTTCCTAGTGTCTTCTTATGACTTTTGCTTGTGTTGATTGGTGATCTTGGTTTTAGAAATTGCTTCTTGGTTCAAGGAAAGAAGATTAGTGGAGAAAAAGAAAGTATACGCTCAAATGCAGCTCCCCCTGCAGTCCTCTTTGCCTCGTTGTATAAATGGATGGGTATATTAGAAACACGGCTAATGTGGACAGGCATCAGAGACAGCGAGTTTCAAATCTGCATCCTCTGCAACCCCCTCACTAAATTAATGTCATGGAGCCTTGCACCCTGTGCTCTCTGAGCATCTGGGGGCTGTAACCTAACAGACACTTTTGCTCCTTAAGATCTCAAGCACACCATTTGTTTAAGTAGTAAACACTAGATGTCAGCAGTCCTCCAATCTCTCGAAGAGTGCTTCCCACCAGAGCCCGCAGCGCAAGTTTTAAACTAACCCAGCAGTTCCTGGCTGGGGTCACAGTTACCGTTTAATGGTTGATTTTTTAAATCTCCACATACTTCTGCGTCTGTCTGGCTGTTACAAGGTGTTTTCTTCTTGTGTTTGATTTCAACCTTGCTCATCTGCGCAAGAAGAGCGCAAACTTGCTTGGCTGGTGTGTTGGGGAATTGGAGATTGAAAATGTTCTTACATACAGTTCACAGGGTAAAGTGGACTGTATATAAGTAGACACCTATACTGAGGGGATTCCAGCTCTACCTTCCTTTTTTCCTTCCCCAGTGGTCTGGTCCAGCATTTTAAAAAGCTTTTTTATGTCTTTGTATTAAGAACAGTTTGGGCTTACCAACAACATTACTAAGTTATTTGGTTAAAATGTGGAATGGCAACAGATGTACCTATTGAGACCAATTTTGTCACCCATTACCCATATAATGCTCCAGGCAACTGGCACTCTGTTGGCTTGTTACTAATGCTGGTCTGTTGAGTTTATTCAGCTTAAACTAATAGGAAATCATATAGGAGATGACTACCAAATAAATATTCTTTAAATTCAGCATCTCATTATGCCTTAAAATGAATGATGGCAGTCTTTTCATAACTCCAGGTAGACAGCTGATGTTGAACAGTTAATTTTTTCCCCTTTGTGAGCTGTTTTAATTTATAATTGCAATTTCAGTTTTAAAAGCATTCTTGAGTTACATCCACAGATTTAGAAAAGGATAGGGCTTTGTAGCTTAGCTTCACATTTCCAAACTTGTCACTTGTCAGATTCAAGAGAATCCGTGTGAGCTCTGATGGTTCCTTACATCATGCTTTTTTTCTTTGAAAAGTCAAAAGAGGATGATCAGACTTTATTCTTACTTACTATGGACTGAATCGTCTATGATGATAAAGTAGCATGTGGCAGATAGTTGCTAGAACTTCATCAGGTTTCAGTAACATAAAATGGAGTCTAAACTGGATTTCATAAAGATGTAAAAATTTAATCTCCTAAGACAACTTTAATCACTGACTTAAGAGTTAACCAAAATATTCCAGTTTATTTACCTTTTCACTTCATTTTCACATACACAAATTAGAGTGAAAGAAATTTCTGAACCATTCAGTATCAAAAGAGCCAAAAGCTCTTCATTCCTGCAGCAGCACAAGTTCAATTATCACAATATCCATGACCAAGGGGCCTGGCACAGTGCTCAGGGCATGCTGAATCAAGAGATGCCAGCTATTCCTTCACTTCTACTAATGATCTTCTGTCTTTCCTTGCTGAAACAATCATAAATTTTTGGGCTAGCTCCTCTCTCACCCTCTGCTTACGTTGCAGATTTCTTTTAGGACGTCAGAGCTCTACTACAAGGCAGGTGAGAAAGGGAACAAGAGGTAGCAGAGACATGTTACTTCATCTTCCCTACCCTGTGCAAAAGTAGTCTATTCACAGTGTTACAGACTCAGATGCTTTTATTGTTATTTAATTCTATTTTATGTTATGTTTTATGTGTTTTCAGAGTTAACAAGGACTTCCTAAAACATCAGAGAAGTAGAGTTCATCACGCAAAGTAGGTTGTAGAGTGTTTTGAGGTCCACTTAAATGAAGGGAGCCTTGTAAATAAGAAATGATAAACAAAGGGTAGAATAAACATTTTGGAACAAACAAAAAAGCACCAGCCTGTACAGGCAAGGTGGAAATTACAACCATATACCTTGTCTTGTATTTAATTTGTATGACTTTTTTCAAATAATGGAGCTTTGTCACACCTAGAATGTTTTTCGTAATTTTAGAGTAGCACATTTAAGTTGTAAGTAGTAAAAAAAGTTTGGCTAGCTGGCCTGCTAAAATGACAGTCCCTGAAATAATAATTTTCCTCTTTTTACTTATATTTTATTTTTGCCTGAAACAGTAATGTCATATGTAATTCTCTTTCTAACCAAGCCTACTTAAAATGTTCGTTCAGTAATAAGTAATAAGAGTAATATTTTTTCTAATCAGGTCCCCTTGGAATGAAATAATGGAAAAAATGTTCCTGCCAGTTCATGCTGATTATCTGTGTGTGTCATTATTCTAAACCCTATCTGACAGCTGCACAGTCATAACTGCCTTTCAACAAGAGCTACCACTGAGTCTTTTAAAAATAATTTTATTTTATTTCAGTTTCTAGCTAGTTCTGGCTTAAACAGCACATATAATTGCCTAATAAGCAGTTCATAAGATGAACATAATTTCAAAGTAAAATGTTGGACCTTCCCAGACTTTCATAGTAACAGAAATTAGAGATGCCTTTCAAGTTTTTCAGCGCAAGTTATTCCACCAGAGGAATCAGCAACCTGGCAACTCATTAGAATACTGCTTAAATTTTCAAAGTATGCGCAGAATTAAAAGAGAAAAAAAAAAAAAAGGAAAAAAAGATTGTTAATATTAAGCAACTACTGAACTTAAAAGGTAAAATCTATTAACTGCTTCAGAAATAGCAGGCTTTAAAATAATAAGAATCCCAATAAGTCTGGTACGTGGACAGGAAAAATTTTTCATGCCACTAGAAATTGCTGTTAATTTGTTACCACATACAATACCTGCACAAATGTACAGTGAATATGCAATGTAATATGCAGGGCCTAATTTTGTCTGATCTCTTGTGCAACAAAGACAGCAGCATTTAATTAATGTATTTTTTCTTTTAGTTCAATTACGTGTGCCTGACAAAAATCCCAGTTTTAAGAAAGCTGCAGTGTCTTGGTGATTCCCAAGAGATTCCAGTATCTGAAGGGGACCTATAAGGATGCTGGGGAGGGACCCTTCACTAGCGACTGTAGTGACAGGACAAGGGGTAATGGGTTAAAACTTAAACAGGGGAAGTTTAGATTGGATATAAGGAAGAAGTTCTTTACTGTGAGGGTGGTGAGGCACTGGAACAGGTTGCCCAAGGAAGCTGTGAATGCTCCATCTCTGGCAGTGTTCAAGGCCAGGTTGGACAGAATCTTAGGTGACATGGTTTAGTGTGAGGCATCCCTACGCATGGCAGAGGGGTTGGAACTAGATGATCTTAAGATCCTTTCCAACCCTAACTTTTCTATGATTCCATGATTCTATGATGTGCTGGACAAAGTTTTGTCCTTGACGTTCTTTGGAAAATTTCCTAAGGACTTATTGCAGATTGATTTCAGTCACTAATATCAGAATCTCTGAACTCCATTGTTTTGTCCTCATCTGTGTCTGAATCTGTGCATATGTAATGGATCCTTTTGGTCACCTGCAAGCCCAGGTCTGGCAGAGGAAAGCCAGGCTGCAAAGGAAAACAGGCAGGGAAGAGGGCAGGAAGACCCAAGTCTTATCTCAGACAACTCCGTGTCCTTTTTATGCTGAGGACACCAGACTTGTGCACAGTTCTTCAAGTGAGGTCTCACGAGAGCAGAGTAAAGGGACAGGATCAGCTCCTCCAGCCTGCTGGTCACACTTCTTTTGATACAGCCCAGAATATGGTTGGCTTTCTGGGCTGCAAGCGCACACTGAAGCTGGCACATGTTCAATTATATCTATGAGCATAAAAACCTAATAAAATAAAATTGTAAACTATAAAGTCATAAATCAAACATAAGATAAATTTCAGAAACTATTAAATAATCCATTTTCTGCTATAGATATGTCTGCAGCTATGCCTGTGAAATTCCCCTTTAACCTGCTTTTCTCCATAATTTTTTGAGAGTATGGTGTATTCAGTTCCTCAACAAAATTCTTATTAATTAAAATATTAATCACTGGTTAATTATAGTTACTTAGCCTGTGGAAAATCTGGGAATGGAATTAGACAGTGACTACAAGTCAAATAAAGTTTCCTTTTGTTATTGATTTAAACATTTTTGAGACAGATGCTCAGTGCAGTTTCCTTGGGTTGTTTTTTTTTTCTTGGGGTTTAGGGTTTTTTTTTATGATTGGTCAATGTGCTGAATAATAATTGAACTTACATGTGGTAAAAAAATTTGTATAAAGACTAAGGTGCCTTATAATCATCAGTGTCTTAATAATAAGGGATAGCGCATATTTTTTTCCAATATAACTTCAAAAAATTATAAACCAAGATATTTTTGAGCTTCTATGAATTTTGTTGTCTAACTGCATGTACCTAGAATGGAAAAATTATTTAAAACCTGCATTATACACTTTGGCACCTTCTTTAAACACTTTAAAACTTTTTCAGTGACATGGTCTAATGCCCTTTTCCTTAGTGTTGAAAAATTTTAGGCCAGATTCTCAACAGGCTTTCAGTGTTGAGATGGGACTCTGCATCTAGCATCTGATGGCAATTTGAATCAAGACCATGGAAGTTAAGATCAAAGGCTTATTTCTTCCATGATTGAGTCAATGGGGGTTTTCCTTTTTTTTTTTTAATTTTTTTTTATTACCTTTGGTGTTGATGACTTCAGCTATGTTAAAAAATACAGATTTTTTTCACTGAATTCATTGGAAACTGATAAACTTACTTTCAGAGCTAGTCAACCCCTTCTCCTCTGTCCTTCCATTCATACCGCAGAGCCCCCGTACAACATGAGGCTCCTAAAGCTTCCTCCACCTCTGGTAGATCATCTGTAACTCAAGTTCATGAGCACCTGAAGAAACTGATTTGTGTCTTGCAAGGCATTGGCTTTTTAACTGAATTACATCAGTGATTCACCTCTTTCTGTGCCTGAGTCTGCAATGGGAGAGACATCAGGCTGCCTTACTCACAGATACAAATCAGTGCAAGTCAGCAGGGGATGCAGGTGAGAAGAAACTGTTACTAAATGGTGGACATAGGTGTCTCATCAGGTGTTTTACTATCTCATTCTTATCCACCTATTTCACAAAACCTATGGGAAGTATTTATTACCCTTGAGGCTCAACACCTTCACTGAAATTGGATTAAATTAGCCCAGTGGTTTAAAAGTCCATCCACTTGGAAAAACAAAGCAGCAAATAAGAGCTTCAGAATAACTGTTCATGTAAACGGTATCTCCCCAGTTCAAATGCTTGAGATTGGTGATGCAAATTTATATTTACTAGAAGTATCATGATTTGAGCTTGGAAAATTATACACTTTCCAGGGGAAACCGGAATTCAGAAAAGGTTGACTGACCTTAAAATATTTACATTTAACAGAAAACTAAAATAAACTACTTTTTAACAGTGAGAAGTTTGAGATATTGGTTCTTCCATTTTCTCTTTTTTTGGTAGTGGGTCTTTTTCCTTTTTTTTTTTTCTTTTTTTTTTAATAGATGTATCAAAGGAAGAGGGAGAGAAAGGGAAGAGGAGAAACTGAAAAAAGAAAATTAAATTACTGATCAAAAGACATGAACCATCATGGTATAATGGTACGAAAAAAATATTGGTTTTGCAAAACTTTAAAATGGCAGCAAAGAAAGCCTTGCCTGTCATATCATAATGTAATGATATAAAAACACTTATTTTTACAGCAAATAAATAATTCATTAGTATTTAATGTTTTCATGGGTTTTTGAATCAAACACACATTACCACATATTTCATTCTCCTAAATTCTGTTTTTCTAAACTTAAGTTTGAATAAAAACAGTGCTATTTTCTCTTTTCCATTCAGATGTCAAGTATAAAGTTAATGATACGTTATTATGACATATTACTTACTCATGCAGTTTGAATCCCTTGTAAAATACTTACCTTTAAAAGAATATCTGAAAATATTCCAAAATGGGGAAAATATATATTTATTTAGGATAATTGAAGCATTTTATTTTAAATTCAATACTGAATCAATGCTGCTTCGTCAGCATTCAGTTCCCACCATGACTGACCATAACATGACTTATTTAAGATAGTGTCCTGGTTTAAGGCCTGCCACGCAGCCCACTCACTGCGCCACCCCCCCCCCAGCTCCTGAAGGGATGGGGAAGAGAATCGAAAGAATACAACTCCCACAGGTTGAGATAAGAACAGTCTATTAACTAAGGTATAA
>WYDI02029043.1:0-13471 GCA_009867235.2 Psittacus erithacus | reverse complement strand
TTATCAGCGCTGTTCCCAGGCTGAAAGTCAAAACCACAGCACTGCACCAGCTACTACGAAGGAGAAAAATGACTGCTGCTGCTGAACCCAGGACAAGAAGCAACACTATAAATTATTTGGAAGAGCAAACTTTAACAAACCTAATCTAGGTTTTTAAGTTATTGTGTATTTAGCTGATTTTCCACTTTATCTGTTAGTGATGAAATGGAATTAAGAGGTCTATTGTTTTTCTTTCTGTTACAATATAGGAGGATCTCCAGGGCTTTTGTCTTTTAAGATTGTACCTGGGCTTTTGCATTAGTTTGGAATTGAAAGCTGTGGTCCTGCTTTAGTGTCACAGCTGTCAGATACAGGCAGGAGCAGTCCCTTTCTCTCCCTGGGTTCTTGCTGCTGTAAAGTTTGAGTGTTGAACACTGGATAAGGATGTTGTCTAAGCAAAAGAGGGATTTCATTGCACATTAAAAGGTGATAATGTTTGAGGTAGTATTAGAACTTGCCTCCACTTAAAATAAATAAATGAACCAGCAAAATTTCATCTTGAGTTAATTGCCAAACCATAAGCAATAAATCAACAGAGACCTGGGAGCTGTCAAGTGAATGATTCAATAACACGTCTGTGTGCTGAGAAGATAGTAGAGAAAAACCAGTATTGCCATTTCATTAGGCCTTGTAGGCTTACCCTCCTTTCACAATCACATAAATCAGGAGTAACTACACTTAAGTCAATGAAGTTATCTTGCTGTAAAAGCACTATTTGTCAGGTGGGAATTGGATGAATATATAAATTATGAGCCCATTCCAAAGATTTGTGGATTAATTTCCATTTGCTGTGGTTCCAGGAAGAACTTGCCTGCCAGTTGACTGACCACTATGTTGCTGGCTGGCACTGAAATGGATAAAGGAAAACAAGGAGTGAGAATTTGCCTAGACTCACATGGGAACAGGAGCAGGTCCCTGCATGCTGCTTGCTCTTTTGGTGTTGTTTGGTTATTTACTGCTGTTTCTCTTAAATGAGAGAAGACAAATGGCTGTGTCTTTAAAGGTAAGGGTGCAGATGTATTCCTCATTACTGTGAGCTTGTGTATTTGCAGAAACTTGGAGCCTGTGGCAGCCCTGGAGCCCCTGCAGTGTCACCTGCGGGGAAGGTGTCCGGGAGCGCTTCCGAGAGTGCATCACCTCCTCATCAGCCAAACCAGGCTGTGCTGGATCACCCAGGGAGACTTCCTTGTGTTCCCTGGAGGAGTGTTTGTGTAAGTATCATCTCTGCTGTCCTCTTCCTTGTGGTTGCTTGTCTGCCCTAGCAAAAGAAAAGGTCCTGTTATCAGAAGGTCTTTGTAAAATGGAATGATTCTGGAGGGGTGTCACATTCCTGTGGTTGATGGAATAGGGCAGGAGTCTACATGCATTTGTATGTACATGTGGTCTCCAAGGCATAGGAAGATTTTGATATTCTGTGGGTGCCATAGAAGGGGCTTAAAATCTCCAGCATGGCCAGGGAATGAAGAAAGACTAAAGGAGACATCTTAGGGCTAGCAAAACATAGAATCATAGAATGGTTTGGGTTGGAAGGGACCTTAAAGATGATCTATTTCAACCCCCCTAGGAACCAGGGATGGGGAATAGAAGGTGCCCAGGGACTGTGCAGGCTCCTATTCTCTCAGGCTGTAGTTTAAAAGATATTTTAAACTAATACAAAGTGATCAATGCCCTGCCTCTTGCTTTGGCTTCTTCCATGCACTTTCTTGTGCTGCAGAAGTGTAGTGTAGCAAACAGGAATAGAGCCAGCCAAAAATTGGGAAGTTTGGGGGTGTGGGTAAGCTGTTGCTGTGCTTGTGCCACTGAAAAGGGAAGGACAGCAGAGGATGAGAATGTGTAGCTCGAGCAGGAAGAGGGCCGGACTACTTTTTTGATGGAAGTGTTGGCTTGAACCAGCTTTAAGGTGTTGAATGAAGGCCTCAGAATTGTACAGGCAGGCCTGGAATGTGTGGAGCACTGTAAGAAATGGGTTGTATTGAACAACAGGTTAGGTGAAGGGAAAATATTAAAAATTATATTCCATGAAGCCGGGTATTGCATTTTGTCAGTGTTTGTGCAGCATGTAGGGTATTTTAAAAGCTTGTTGTTAAAGTGTCTGATGTTTTTAAGGACTGGAAAATGCTGGCCATATGGGTTTGCTTATTTTGTAAATCTGTAAGTGTAAGCAGAGAAGAACAACTCAGATGTTTCGGGTCCCAGCTTAAAATTAATGCCCTGCTCTAGGCCTGGTTGTCTTCTCTGTGGCAAACTCTGTCATGCTGGTGTGGGCAGTAATGCCAGCAGAGAAACACAGTAGGGTAGTTGGTGTTTTCCTAAAGCTAATACTGAACGTTATTATTATGAATTATGAACTATTCCATGCTTGTGTTACCTGTGGGAGGGGTATGTCTGTAAGTACAGTACTTGGCTTGGCTCCTCTCTGGCTAGCTTCACCCCACTCCTCTGGAGCCCAGAGAGCAGTTCTGGTGCACATTGTTCCCTGAGGAGGGTCCATCCACGTGGAGCATGTCCTGGACACATGGTTTGTGTATGCACCTTGGCTTTACATGCATGGAGGTGCCTGGCCTCTCTGGTGCTTCTCAGAGGTGTCACATTTTCCATGCATATGTACAACTGTATAAGGCATATGACAGTTTTCAAAGAGGTCAGAAATCCTGTACATACCCAGTGCACATGCCTGTGGCAGTCTAGTGGGAGTTATACTATCTGACGACACTCGGAAGGTCTGGAAAAATCCTCAAATTCCACCTAGGTCTCTGGGTTAATAAAAAAGATTGTATTTTATATGTAGGAAACACAGATGCACAGGAGCCTTGCATCTGTACCCATTGCTGTGGGATCATCAGAAGGAATTGCCTCACTTGCACATGGTTTCTAATCCTCCTGTTCCCACATCAGGCAGCTTCCTTTACAGAATCACCTACAAGATTTCATCTCATTGAATCTTAGGCTGCTCAAGAAGTGACTTGACACTGTGATCTTACAGTGTTCATCTGCCACCTGATCTCCACTGGCAGTGTCACCCTCCCACCCCCTCACTGTCTGCACCTTTCTGGAGCAGGCAAGCCTCTTTTTCAGCATAACTTATGTTTGAAGTTATTAGTCCAGCAGATGGAGCAAATAGCTGAATAAATGAAACCAGCACACAGTCCAGGGGCAGAGGTATGTGAGGTGGAGAGAGAGCAAACCTACGGGACTAAATCCTGTTTTGAACTTCACTGTTAGCTAGCTGTTAGCTTTCTATTCCAAACAATACAGCACAGTGTCTCGAAACCCTTTAAAACAGAGTCTTTAAAAAATAACTGTAAGCAAACAGGACTGCGAAGAGGATGAGCAATGAGTGAATTGCTTTGCTGCAGTGGTACTGAAAAGAGCAGATGCTGGTCCTGCCTTCTTTGCTGAGGTCAGCATGCTCACTCCCTGCTCAGGCCCCCAGAACAGCAGTGCTCCGTGCTCTGGCACAGTGACATTGGGCTGGATGAAGGTTTTAGAGATCCTCCAGTAATGATCCAGCAGGCATTGGTCTTGTTCTTTGAGATGATGCTGGGCTCTCAAGAGTGACATGAAGATCAAAGGGGATCCAGTAGCAGGATTTTTCAAAGAGCTTGGGGCTCTCAGGTAGACCTGAGGCAAAGAAATGAATCTCTTGCCCAACCAAGCACCCTGCATGTCTGTTATCATAGCAGCCTGAGGCCTTCTGGCCTGTGTTCATCAGTGTATTTGTACATCATGCACGCCCTCCTAATACCAGCTTTCTGTTGAATGAGTGTCCTTCTGAATTACGGGAAGAATATGGTATCAGCTTCCTGTTATTCTGAGGATGCATTTCCTATGTCTGGACAGTCACAGTGGCACAGGCACCTGCCAAGTTTTACAACAGACTTTCTACCACTCTGATGTAAGGCTTTGGGTTCTGAATAAAACTAGAGACAGAGGCAGGGTTGTTAACTGGCTCACTCTGAGCTCACAGCTTTACGGCCAGCTCTTATCAACTACATCTGTGCAGCCTTATCCTCCAACAGCATTGTCATGGCCTTACAGTGCTGATGTTGGGTCATAAGATATTGGGGAGTGCTAACACACACTGAAATTAGCTGCTGGACCAATTCATCCACTTTCACCATGCTCAGGGCTGTCCCTAAAATGCTAGGAACCCCATCCGAAAAAAGAATTATTAATCTCTCATTGGTTCAGCCATCTCTTATGTGGTGCAATGCACTGGTGACAGATTTAAATAAGGCTGTGGAAAGATCTGTGATGTTCACATTACAGGTTAAAATCATAGAATATCTCAAGTTGGAAGGAACCCATAGACATCATTGAGTCCAACTCCCTGCTCCTTTCTGGACTACCGAAAACTAAACCATATGACTAAAGCATTGTCCAGATGCTCCTTAAACTTTTAAAAGGCTTAGTGCTGTGTCTGCTTCCCCGGGGAGACTGTTCCAGAGACTGACCACTCTCTCAGTGAGGAAAGGCCTACAGAGTGTTCTTCCCTGTTTGAAAGCCCATCTGCAGTCCACAACAGAAGAGTGTCAATACTAGAATGCCAAGGGCACCAGAGCAGCAGCCTTCTCAACCCCAGCTTGGAGTGGCGGGGAAGGTTACAGCCTGTGGGGCTGTGGCACAAGGCAGTGGCAGAAGAAGCACCCTCAGAGGACTGCTTAGAAAAGTTATGCTGCCCCTGCTAGTGCTGCCTCTGTGCTCTTCACACTCACTGCAATTCTCACTCCCCTTAAGCTCTCAGAAAAGTAATATTAAAGTGATACCTGAAGTACTAGCCTGGGTTGGGTTATTTTATGGTACTTTTCACCAGGGGATCTTAATGTACTTCACAAAGGAGGGCAAATAGGGTTAACCCTTTTACACCTATTTAGGAGTGCCATATGGAAATTGCAGAACAGGCAGAAGTAATGATGACATTTAAAAGTTCCATGAGAGCCTTGGTTTAAAGTAAGTAGATCTGTTCCTGCCAGCTTGAAGTCATTGGTAATAAGTCATCTCCAATGAGCAAATTTTAATGGCAGACAACTTCCTGTACTGTGTTAACTGGTTATTTTTAATTTGTTGTAAGGTATCCATCCTAAAATACCAAAATGCTAGTGACAGTGCAGCTCTGATTGATAGACATGTGTGCTCTTTGTTACAGCTATGAAGCCTCCCACCCCACCTTCTGTCCAGCCAGGAGAGGACCAGAAAGCAAATAACATAGTGACCATCACAGGTATCTCCCTGTGCTTGTTCATCATCTTTGCCACTGTTCTCATCACCCTCTGGAGGAAGCTCTGCAGAGCTCAGAAGTGCAGCACTGCTGTGCGCCGAAACTCCGTCCATTCCCCTGGCTTCCGGAAGAACTCCGATGAGGAGAACATCTGCCAAGGCAACAAGCAGCGGGACAGCTTCGCTGAAGGAGGGGATGCCCCTGTTAACATTCCTCTGACCTACAGGCGAAGCCTGCAGTTTGCCCAAGAAGATGATGCCTCTGGAAGTGAGAACTTCCAGCTGAACGCCCAAAAAATTATCCCTCCGATCTTCAGCTACCGCTTGGCACAGCAGCAGCTGAAAGAGATGAAGAAGAAAGGCCTGACTGAGACCACCAAGGTGTACCATGTCTCTCAGAATCCCCTCACGGACACGGTTGTTGGTGCTACCACAATGCTTCCCCTGAGCGGAGAAAACCAAGAGGAGGCAGCAGCTAACAAATTTAGGATCAAATCTCCGTTTCTGGACCAGCCAGCCAGTCAGCCCAAATTCCTGGGGGAAGGCTCTCACCCTAGGCTGGATTTTCCATTCTCACAGGCCAATGCTGCAATGAGCCCTACCCAAACCTTGGTAAGAAGAGCTCATTTCAAGCACCAGGATAACAGAACTGACTTGCCTGAGAGGGGCTGCCACAGAAACCCACAGTTCAGAAGAACAGCCAGTTTCCATGAGGCTAAAAAGGCCCGGCCTTTCAGAGAGAGAAGCATGTCCACCCTCACCCCCCGGCAGACTCCTCTCTACAGCTCCAGGACCAGGACATGGGACCAGGGTCTGGAGGACAGGATGCGGTCAAAATCGAGGAACACTAATCCAACTGGTGAAAAGCTGGATCAGCCCCACAGTGCTGCACCGGGATGTGAACCACAGAGCCATGGCACAAAGTGCCACCACAGGGCAGGGCCCCCAGTGAAGAAGCTGGACTTGGTCACTGACCGCCAGCCTGCCGGTCAGGAGAAGGCAGCTGATAAGCCTGAACCCAGCCGAAGCAAACGGGGCCCTTCACCTAACCCCAGAGGCACGTGGCAGAAGGAAACAGGCTCTGCTGGCAAGGATAATACCCAGAGAGTCCCAAGTGTCAGCCCTGCCCAGTACCGAAGGGACAAGTGCCAGAGCTTCCCCTTGGACCCTGAGTTTGCCTTTTATGATAATACTACTTTTGGCTTAACGGAGGCAGAGCAGCAGATGATCGACCTCCCTGGGTATTTTGGCTCCAATGAAGAGGATGAAACAAGTACTTTAAGCATTGAGAAGCTGGTGATCTGAGGGACTCATTGCAGCCCTGCAGGAGGGGCATGAGCAGGAGAGGATCTGCAGGATCTGTTGGCTTGTGGTGGAAGGAGCAGTGGGAATTGTGTTACCCCCATGCAGAGCAGGAGGGAATGATGCCCGAAGTCTGGCTTGCGGGAACACATTCCTTTCTAATTACCAGAAAGTGCTTCCATATCATTATTTTTTATATGTATGTGTGTACAGTTCACACAAAATGCCCCGGGAAAGCACATGTTAATGGAAGCAATGACACAGAAATAGCCAATAGTTTTTATTGCAGAAAGCAGTCGTGTTTTGTGCATCATATGTGATGGATGCCACTGATCTGGCCTTTCTCACCTTGTGGACCGTGTACTAGTAGATAATAATGCCCTAAAGCAGCCATTGTCCAGTGTCCTCAACCATCTGTCCTAATTGGTGAATCCTTGCCCATTTAGAAAACACAGACCTGAAGCTGTGAGCAGTTTCCATAACTTTTATGGTAGTCATTATTGAAGTGTGCCTATTCATCGCAATTGCTCAAGTAAGTCATATGTTGGTGTTTATTTTAGCTGCTTGCATGAAAGTGCAAACAATTGATACTGAATACTTGGAGTGAATTTAAAACTGAGGGAGCACTTCTCACCCTTCAAGGTTTTGATACTTTCCTTCTGTCAATATTTATGCTACAAAATCAGTGATGTACAGATATATCCAGGAAATGAGTAGAAGAGGCGTGCTACTGGGAGGGCAAAGAAAACGGATGATCAGAATTTGAGTCCTCACAGAAATGTTACTTGCAGCATCTAAGCACCTCTAAAAGACAGTGAGAGAACTGTTGAATCACCCATCCTTTCCATAAGCATCTTTGCCTTTATTAAACTTTTCAGAATGTAAATACATTGACAATAATACTGCTACAGCAAGCTCAGAATAAATTATGAGCAAAACCAGTGAACAACAAATTTATTTCATGAATACCTGGTTTGTGAGCAGAAACTAAAACTGGCTTGACAACATCTGGTTGTCAGATCAGAGAATCCTATGGTGAAGTACAAAAGCTGCTTTGGGTGTTTGATTTTGTTGGGCTTTAAAACCAGAGATCACAAATTGACAATCACACACTGCTGCAAGTATTCAGAGCTGGGTTGAAACCCCATTTAACAACAGAGACAGAGCTCAGGCCAGCAGGAATGACTCAGAGACTTTGCTTGCCACTTGTTAGGATAACCATCTCTTCAGGGAGTTTGCAAAGACCAGGGAAATGCGATTGGGCAGAAACAAGAAAAGAGGAGATGCTGCCCATGAAGGATGGAATGAGAGAAGGTAGGTTCGGGCAGAGGACTGTCTGTCTTAAAACAACTCTCCTATAAAGAGCCCAACCTGATGTGGGCCTTTAACCCCCTTGTGGGTGTGAAGGAACACTTACCATGTGCTCAGTTCTCTGGCAGTAGGCTGCTATCTTTCTCAAAACTGCCTTTCTGAGCAGAAGGATAGATTTCCCAACCCCACACTTCTGTTTTTCTCCACACCAACAGCAATTTTAAAGGAAGAGCAGCATCACTGTGTGTTAGCCAGTTACCGACAGCACGCCACTGAAGTGTCCAAAGCATGCCCAGGTAACCTGGCAGGCACACAGTGATGGTCTTGCTGTAACAGCCTTGGAGGAGCAAGGCTTGCAGCATGTGGCTGCCAGAGTCAAACCCTGCTGTCTGAATGGCCTTTCTGATGGGTAATGTTTTGTGGCTGCTGCTGTAGCACTGGGTCTGACTCGCAGGGTGCTGTGAGCTCTCTCTTTCCCAGGAGCTGGGCCAGCACATTGCATTGTCAACATTCAGCCCTTTGGCACAGTGTGGTGTTAGTACCTGCTCTGTATTGCCATAAGCTGTCAGCTTGAAATACTGTTTAAAGTATTTGAAAGCATGTCCACGCTTGAAGAGTGACCCAAAGCTAATCAAATGTAACAAGTCTTCAAAGTGACTTAAATGAGCTGGAAATCAGACCTCTGAAGCAATTGCTGCTCAGATTACTTACAACCGCTGTACTAAGGTAAAGCCTGCCATGTGAAGCACATTTGCCCTGAGGCAGTGATGTGTCAGCAGGGCTACAATATCTGTTTACACATTTGGTGAGCCCTATCAGTATGGGAGACCTTGGAGAAATGGGAGATCAAACATACAGCACAGCCACACTGAGCAAGCATTCCCCTAACCTTCAGTGGGAGTGATGTGAGCCTGGCGGTAGCCCTCAGATCAAATAAGTACTAGCTAGTGGCATTTTACCCTGCCTACTGAGATAAAGGGGGTTCTGAAACACTTCTTGGGGTTCGCTGTTGGAGTTGTAGGGTCCTGCACAAAGCCCTGTGACCTGTGTCTCTGAGGGGGTTCCCTGCACCACAGGAAGGCAAAGGGGAGAAGCCTTGTTCCAAGCCAGATGCTGCTTCCTGCAACCTTGTCTTAGTGTTGGGCTGCATTCAGAACAGCTACTGTAATGCATTGCATGTACTTAGGTGCATCTTACATCGAAGACAGCAAGGCAGACAGACCCCTTCCCTCCCAGCTTGTCAGGTATGGGCCCCTTTTATCTCTTTCTCTTTCTTTCTCTTAGAGAAAAAAGCGCCATAACATATTGATGCTGGCTGAAGGCAGCCCAACTATAATGCCTGCCTCTCTGTATTGACACAGAGGGAAACAAGCTCTGTACTCTAGACTGCTCACTGCTCCTTCACTGGGGAACTGGACTGAGTAGCAGTTATCTGTCTCAGCTCTGTTGACTTTATTTTCAGCTTGGTATTTCCGTTATTGATAGCTCCATTGTCAGATGGGTTGTTGGCTGCTCAATGAACTGTCAAACCACTAATACTGTCCCTTTGGTGCTGTAGTTGATTTCCAGCATGCAGAATTGTGCATCACCGGTCTGCAGTCTATACCCTGCTTCCATAGCCCCTCTACCGAAGAACAGGATTAAGTATCATCTGCCAGAAGGCATTAATTTATTTCACTCATATTTCGCTGCCTAGACAAAGATTGTCCTTGCTGCCCTCAGCACTGCATCAGTGGCCACATGTTTATAACGTGTGCAAAGGGATTCCCTATATTCCTAACATGCAGTTACAACCTTGCACTAAGATTTTACCATAGTATAAAATACAGAAGCAGTGATCAAAAAGTAAGTAGTTTGCAGCCCTTTCTTTACAAAGGCAATCTCATTTCAAAGAAGGAGGTGCAAGTTCTGTTCCTTGTGGGTATGTGGGAAGAAGGTTTTAGGATCACTGCTGCCTGGAGTGCTGGCCCATTGTTCTCCAGTGTTCATGTTTGCAATCACTGGGATCTCAGAAGAAGTGAGAACAGAGTTTACCTTTTCATAAAGCAGAGGAATCAAACGAAGTTTGATACTGAACCTTCACATGTCTCTGCATTGTCCCCAGGACAGCTTGAGCCCTGGAAATTAAACTTACCTAGCAGAGACTCACAGCTACCCAGGACAGCAGGTGTAAAAGCACCAGAGCCAACACCAAAAGAAAGCATTTCTCATAATATGAGCTTTCTCAAGATTCTAATCCAAATTTCTGTTCAAGTTCCTACTGTTGAAAATGAGATATGAAATGTTAAGACCTACTCAGATGGTTTTATTTCACTCTCTATGGATATATAATACAAATTGCAGTATGTATGGATCTAAAAGCAAGTAAATGGAAAAGAACAATCAGTTTAAAAAAATTGTAATTAAAAAAAAAAATAGGCTCATTTTACCACAGGGTAGGTAAATGATTTGCATCAAGCTGATATTAGTGTTCATTTTAACTGTTGTTATTAAAAACGTGGATAATAAATTTTCAGTATCCAATTTGTGTTGTGCTTTCATTTCATTCCAATGACACAAGGAAAGCAGTGGGCCTTACAGTTCAACCACTTTCCACTTTCACATTCCCCTTCACTAACTCAAAGTTATGTGGCAGATTACATGAGAACATACAAATGAATCATGACTGTGTTTTATGAACTCCTAAGAACGTCTGTGCTTATCTTAAATTCAGCAAAATCTGCCTTATTTTAGTCTGGGGCTTAAATCTGTTTGGCAGCATTGTCTTTGCATTAATGTGTTGTGGTGTGCTGCAGAAGTGAATCTGCAACGTAAAGCTCTTGGCAACCAAACCCAGTGCCCACACTGTCCATGTTGTGGGAGTTTATTTTGAAGTAGCCTTAGTCTGGATTCACATTAGCAGTTGGAGCATGTCACTGCCTTGGCTTCACACTCTCCAGGAGTGTTCTGCAACTGAAGTGTGGCAGTTGGGAGCCATAGAGACAGCTGTTGAAACATTCTGATCCACTAATGTAGGTAGAGCAGATGAAGTCCAGTTCCCCATCACCTTGTTGTTTCTTATGTTCTCGTAACTGAAGCACTGATGGTTAAAATCAGGATGAGAAGGCTTTGGCCCTTCAAGAGTACAGATAGCTAAAAGGACATTCTTAACCATTCATAGTCCAGAGAACTTTTCTAAAACACTCTCCCAGTGAATGTTGAAAATAGCTGTGTTTATTCCATGACTAGATCCATATGTTTTCTGTCAAATTATTGGCTGGCTGTGCTCAAGCAACTTACAGTGTTAGCTTCAGCAACTCCAGTTATCGCAGTGCAGGTTTGGTGGTTGGCAAGAGCAGAGGGCTGGCTGTTAACTTCTACAATTCCTTTCAGCCTTTCCTTCCAAAGCAGCAGGTTTCAGCTGCCCTGACTGTTCTCACCATCTCCACTCTCACTGTCAACAAAGAATGGAGCCCTGATTTTCATAGCAGAGTATTTTAGTGAGTACCACACTCCACGCCACGTAGACCAAACCAAGCCATCATCATGGGATCCATTGTACCTTCCTGTTCTGTAGTACCGGCCATTGAGGTTCACAGCATGGCACCTTGTAATAATGTAGGAGAGGGAAAAAAGGAGATGAGGTTTAGTGTGGGAAGATACTGCACCATTCCAGTGAAGTACAATTTTCACACAACGTAAGATTTAGAAATACCAGGGTGGGATTTGTTGACAGATTCAGACACCTAGATATATCTGTCTGTACTGAACTGGTTATCTAAACTCCTACAGTAGCCTATGGAGATCTGGTTAATGCATTTAGTGGAACGCAGAGAAGTATGTGGGTCATCCCAAAGTAGACACCTACACTGCTCAGATAATTCAACATGTTGACTCCTTCAAGTGTATTAACTAGGGACAGGATTCAGCTGCCTAAACAGAGGAGTGGAGGGCCATTTGGTAGGCTCTAGCTGAAGTGTAGGCAGCTATGTATTGACACCTAAAAATGCAGATGTCTTTTGATAAAGGTAAATCCCACTGTTGATACACATTTTTGTAGCTCCACTGTTTTCAAGCTCTATGTGATGAGAAGCAGTCAAAGAAGAGGCACATCCTGCCCTAAAGCAGAGAAAAACTGAGCACAGTGTGTCCATGCTCCCAGGACTGATGAACCCAAGTCCCTGTCTGTCAATGTGTGTGGGGTGTGCCCAACTAGCAAATACATCACCAGGATTCTTAAAGGGTAGCTAATGCCCTAGACATGCTCCACAATAATGTCCTATGTACACGCTTCACCTTGCAGTGACTACAGTTTCTTTCTTGGGATATGACCCAAAGCACCTTAAGGAA
This sequence comes from Psittacus erithacus, assembly GCA_009867235.2. Classification (NCBI taxonomy): domain Eukaryota; kingdom Metazoa; phylum Chordata; class Aves; order Psittaciformes; family Psittacidae; genus Psittacus; species Psittacus erithacus. The sequence continues at coordinate 1,273 of WYDI02029043.1, read as the reverse complement.
TTTTAATGTGTCTCTTTCCCTTGTAGGTCATTCCTCCATATGCATTTATTCTGACCTTTTTTCTGAAAATCAATGCAACTTACCTGTGGCCCAGTTTCTTTCTGTGAAAGCAACTTACCTGCTTTGCTTTGTAATGGAAGAAGCAGGTTATTTTCCCTTGAGGATCTGTAGGTGTGAATATCTTAGGTTTGGTTGTGTGAGATGGTAAGATCATGCAGCAACCTCCAGCTGCGTAAGGCTGGCAAGTCCTCTTGGCTGCACCCACACCTTATGCATCCAAGGGGAGTCGACTGCTTTCCCTACCTGTTAAACCACCAGCCACCTTTGTTCTCAGATGCACAGTTGCCTGCCAGGAATCGATCGTGATCCTTGTCAGATGTGGTGAACTGCATCCCTCTGTGAGAGGCTGACCACTGATCTTCAAAATTGCTCCCACCAGACAGGGCGTCGCCAGCATTACCAGAATAGGTGCCAAACCATAACCTGTAATTGTCCTGCAAGAATATGTGGAATATGTGCTTCGATATCAGCTCTTTCTGCCCTTCCTCCCATTTCTGAGATCAAATTTGCTCTGGCCATTGTATCCACTGTGAAAGGCATGACTGTTGAAGCCAAGGGTGACTTCTGGCCCTGTGCTTTAGTGATCCTAGTATAGCTCAATACAGGATTTAAACTTCTAGAAGGGATTGCTGATTACCGCTGCTGCTACAAAGGGCTGCAGGATTTATTGTCTTTCAACAACCATTTGAAAACTAAACATACTGGAAGGCTTTTCCTAGCTCATCAAGAACAACTTGGCAGAAAACCATGCCAAGCAGTTGCCTTCACAAACTGATCAGTTGTTCAGCTGGAATAACTCCTAGGATGTAGAACTAGGTTCAGTTTCCTTGCAGGGTTTCAAATCTGTATCTCCTCCTCCATAGAAGACTCCTAACCATGAGGCTGGAGGCAAATGCATGTGGGAATCCCTGTGTCCTACAGTAGAGAGCTGGTAAGAGAGCATGTGCACATGAGCCTGTCTTGGATCCTGGTTTGGGCACTCAGCAGTGTGAGGAAGAAGTCCCAGGCTTATGCCCCTGCTCCCAGCCTGTTGTGGTTTAAGCCAAGCTGTAAATCAAAGCCACACAGCCGCTTGCTCACTCCCCCCCTTTCTCCTCTCCCCCGCCCCACTCCCAGAGGGATGGGGTGGAGAATTCAAAGAATGTAACTCCCACAGGCTGAGATAAGAACAGTCCAGTAACTAAGGTATAACACAAACCACTGCTGCTACCAC
>WYDI02029042.1:0-44196 GCA_009867235.2 Psittacus erithacus | reverse complement strand
TCCGCAGGGCTGCTCTGAATCTCTTCTCTGCCCAACCTGTAGCTGTGCCTGGGATTGCTCCAACCCAGGTGTAGGACTTTGCACTTGGCATGGCTAAAATTCATGAGGTTGACATTAGCCCACCTCATAAGCGTGTCATGGTTCCTCTGGATGGCATTCCTTCCCTCCAGCGTATCAACTGAACTGCACAGCTTGGTGTCATCGGCAAACTTGCTGAGGGCTTACTCAATCCCACTGTCCATGTAGCTTTCATACAAAAGCAGTTATATTAACATAAGACTTTTTTCTTCATATGTTTTTATTCAGTGGGCATGATTGTAATAGCAATATTGATAATGTCTGGTGATTTGCAATCAGAACCAGTGAAGGTAGAACTGGGATTTTCAAAAGTGTCTGAGAAAATTAGTGACATGCCTCACTGAAGTTACAACAGATTGCTGAATACCTTAGGGCTTGACTCAGGACATAAGGATACACATGCGCTAATTTATGTCTGAATATTTGTTGAAGCTAAGCTGCTTTCAATATCTCAGCTAGTTCATCTATTGTGAATTGTGGATGTCTGTATTCTACTCCACAGCAGAGAAATATCCCTGGACATTTTTCAATATCCCATCTATAGTCAGTGGAATCAGAGGTGTCAATGAAGATTTTATTTTGTCAGGAGAATCTTGAATTCTGATGATAGTGCATGAAAACAGTCATCTAGTTGTGTCAACTTCTGCTGGAAATTTTGTTGGAAGATTTGCAACTACACAGAGCATCTTTCTACTTACAACTTCTGTTTGATTCAAAAATTATTGCTGTCCTGTATACAAGAAACACCATGGTTCCATTTTATAGTCACTTTTCAGAGCACAGAAGTTAATCTAACTCTACAGTTACACTGTTACAGTATATTACAAAATATATGTGATGTTCACCTACATGCAATATAGGGCTAGGCTATCATAAACTTTGTATTTTTATGACTTTTAAAGGCTCCGTGCTGGAAACTGCATGTAATCCAGTGAAAAATTCTCTTCCCTTTAACACACTTGATCACTATTTAAGGAATATTTAGTGCAGCAGTACCTGCTCTTGCACAGCATCCCAGTAGGCAAAGTACTCCACACGCATGTCTAAAAGGGTCTCTGCCTCTAAAAACAAGGTACATAGTTTATCTTTCTTCCTGCAGAGATAACGTCCTTACTCCACTGTTTTCTGACCAGTTTTGCTTATCTCCAGCTATGCAAATGCTGCAAATTTTACAGGTTTTGCAAAACCCATAATGCCCCTTCCTGAAACAATCAACAGAGAACCTAAATATTTCACCTCTGTGAAACAGCCTCTGGTGTTATCACAAAAGTCACATAGGCAACAGTAGGTTAGCAAACTATGTTTGATGTTTCTCCTCCCTGCGCCAGATAATGTATGCACATAACTGCTCAAGTGCCATCTGCTTGCAGCTTAAGATGTGTTGCTTATTGATAATGAAAGCACTGATGTGGTCCCTCACATGAAATAGAAGTGTCTAATGTAAGCCTGCCTGATTTTGTAGGACCCTGATATAAAAAAAAGAGCAAAGCCTTGTCAAAACCTCTTGAGAAATGTGCATTTAATAGTAATTGTTACAAAGGGAATGAAAATATGGCTGAAAGATACCTGAGTGTTTGGGGATTGAAAATTTCAATTTTCACTATGAGCATGGAGTGGCAGTGTGAAACTTTTAGCCCATTTTCTCACACATTGCTAGGACTTTCATGGCACAGAGGAAATGGCAGGGAAGGGCAGAGTTCAAAGGCTGTTGAGGCTCAGGCCAGAGTCCACTGCTGTAAATGGCAAAACTCCCTTTGACACAAGGGTGTATGGCATTGCCCTTGTCCTCCCAAATCAAGGGGTGTTGTCAGATCAGTTGGAAAAAATCCCAGGAAAAAATGGAAACTGAGCAAAGACATGATTACATTATTCAAACGCACAAAAGACTTGCAGGTATGGAAAAAGAGAATAACAGTCCTTTTCTTCATGTTCATTGATAGTGCAAAAAGTAACGTGATTAAACTAGGGCAAGCGAGATTTACTTTAAAGCAAGAAAAACTCTTTAATGATCAGGGACTGACTGGCAGGGATCTATTGCCTGGAGCAGTTGTCAAATGCCCATTAACAGAGGGGGTCTAAGAGCAGACTGAACATATACCTGCCAAGAAAAGCTTAGTCCATTCTGCCATGGGGCAGGGAGATGAAAGAACGACCTCTGAGATCCTTCCAGCCCCTGCTGGATCCTCTGTCTTCTGCATGAAGAATTCTCATCTCCCACGCCTTTATACCAACATTTGTGCATAACTTGTCATTCAAAGCAGCAGTGCTCTTAGCTGTTCTTCCCTTTGACCTGTATCTAAGATGGGAAAATAGTGAAGCATTATATGTTTAGTTTTTTTAAATCAGTTTTGAAATTTGCTTGCCTACCTGATAATATCCATTTTAAACACAGGTTCCTGTTGTTTCAAATGTGCACAAAAGTGATAAGGGAGGTGACTAGAAGCTTATTATTAATTTGCTGCTTTTATCTTTGGGAAATTAACATTCTGGCAAGGGATTTAATTGGACTTTTTTGTTAATTCTCACAGTGATGCTTTGGTTTTCCCTTTGACTGGAGAGAAAAGCCAGCATCTGGTGTTTGAGCATGCTAGGGATTTGCACCATATTATGTGTAATATCTCTACTGTAAATAAACAAAATGAATAATTAAGTGGATAACGAGGTGTCCTGAATGAAGACTTCTCTGACTGTAGCTATGGAGGGTTTGTACTCCTGTCGTTTCTTCTCTGTTGGGCATCTTGGGCATCACGTTGCCCATATGGATATTAGCAATGTATTTTTTCAAGCAGAAGCCAGAAATAATAATAGTGAAGGTTGTCAGAAACACAGAGGAGCTTTTGCTCCTCAGTACTGTCTGCATGAGAGGGTAAAACAAAAGAATAGTAGAGCTGATGTGATGTCCCTGAGGACACCAACAGGCCTGACTGCCCCTTCCTGGCTTCCCCCTGGGCTTCCCTTCCAGCCTGCAGCAAACCCGGTCTGCAGCTCCCCACAGCCCTGCACAGCCATGGGCCCTGCCAAGCTGTGCTCATCTGCAGGCCCATATCCCATCCCAGCCTTGGCCTGGCCTTGTCCACAGGCTAGGGCTGTCCCTGGTGCCCTGGCCTGCCCTGCCACCAAGGGATGGGCCCTGGCTGCCGGGCCCTGGCTGCCAGGCCCTGCCCCACTGCCCCAGGAAGATCCTATGGCCCTCAGGGAGCCACCAGCCCATGCTACCTCAACACGCTGTAAGGTGGTTTCTTTTAAGCTTAGAAGAAATGTAGAGGAGCTACATTGGAAGTGTTGCACAGTTTGTCCTGATACAAAACAGTTCTGTGAATTGTTAGGGTATTTGTGTTTCCTTGTTGTGGGGTTTGTTTTCCTCCTGGATGCAGATGGTCTCCCACACCGGGTCACCATGTGCAGTGCTGGGCAGTCACGCAGTCCTGCTGGGCTACCTGGAATGATACCAGGCCTCCTCTGCAGCAAGAAAAATCAAGTCTCCATCTTCATATGTTTAGGACTTCTTGTGATTCCCTCATCAGCTCCTCCCAAATACCACGTCTTGGCAGCATCGTGGATGTAGATTCTGTCTTCCATACGTAATGATTTTTCAATGGATAGTGGTAGCAAATGTTCAAAATGTCGTATGTTGGTAGCATGAAGGGCAACCCTTCCCACAGTCCATGCAGTAGCTAAGGACAGAGCAAGGAGAGGGAGCTGCTAGGTTCAGCTTAGTCCTGCCTCTGCCAGTGCTGAACGTTGCCGAACATTCACCTGCTCCCTGTATTTTTTAAGGAATAAATTGGAGGTAATCTGATTTGTTTTACTGGAAAAAGGTGACAACATGAGTGACTACTTGGTACTTCTGTAAATGTCTAGCATCAGACTAGCACTGAGCAAGGCAAGACCTGGATTTCTGCTGCTGTGCTGAGGAAGCAGGAGACACCTCCTTCAGCTGCATTTCCAGTGAACTTTCTGGAGACTACAACAGGGCAAGAACCACAGGAATCCACAGGCAAACATCCCCATCTCCTGACTGTCCTTCTCTAAGTAGATTACTGGGGACACCTGGCAGCTGGAAACAGTGGCTGGAATTAATTTTACCTCAGTCTCAGCTTTCCACCTTGAACATAGCTGCATATAAGTAGGATGCAAAGTGATTTTTTGTGTATATGTGATAGGATAATTAAACTTAGCACTTTCTCAGCATTTGCTATTCAGAACTGTAAAGGAAAGCTAAATGAATTGCCAAGGAGACATAGTGAAAATTAAGGATGGAAATAAAACTCAGAAGGGCTGTTCACATCTGGGCTCAGTGCTCTGCTGAACATCCAGTCATTGGTTAAAACCTGTTAATATCACCTTAGGTGAACATCCTCAGCTGTCCCTGACGACTCTGCTGACTGCTATCTATGCTTTTGTGCCTTCATTTCCAGCCCAGTGTCGGACATGCTCTACTCCTCCTGCTTGGGAAGAAGGCTGAGCTGAATTGGCAGATGTCTGCTGCAGTGGTCCCACCTCCTTTCTCTGTCCTCGGGAGCCTGTGCCACTGCCAGTGGTCAAGGTACCTGGTCACAGGTATGCATTCCCCTGACTTCCTACCAGCTGCTTAGGGAGGATAAGCTTTAACACCTGTGCCAGAAAATGTTCAAAGTTGTAACAAATCATGCCAATGTCAGTGATGGCAAAACTGCGTAAATCTCACTCTGAACCACAACTGCACAGAAAGAAATCCAAAAGCACTGGTGCTCTGCCATGCATCACTAAGAGTTCATGAAATGACAGTTCTTGAAAAATAAAAGGAATCTTATGTCTGCCTTAAAACACAATCTTACGTAGCAACTCCACATGGCACGAAACATGTAGCTGTCTCAACTACATGAAGTTTGTCCAATGTTAAACCACCAGAAAGGACGAACTATTTTTAGAGCTGCCATACGTTACTGCACCTGAGCTTTATTTGTCTTCTGATTAAGAGTGGTTTTCCTTCAGAGAAGTTCACTTGAATTTTATACTCATTTACTATGTCTTATGTTCCTATTCAATTTATTTTAAAGCAGCCTCTTTGGGGAAAATTATAAAGCTAATTTGAATTGATTCTTTTGAGATTCAGGCTTAAATGAAGTGCCGTAAAATTGGCAGTCAAAGTGAAAAAATAGAACTGAATTTTATACTCTTACTACTCAATGGACACAGGCACCTTGCTGTTTGCTGCTGCTGAGGGTTTTGTTGTTTCAGACAACTTAAACATGCCCAGGAATTAAACTTCACTGAAGAAACAACAGTTTTCCTTGTTCAAATGTATTTAATCAGATTACAAATTTATGGCTGGCAGGTTCACAAAGTTAGTCATTTTCTCCAGTTTTTAAAACCAATTCTATAAAATCCCAGTGGTATTAATCCTAGTTCTGGATAAGTAAAATCGAACCCTATATCTGCATGACATCTGAAAGATGGTACATGAGCATCTACTTGTGGACTTGTCCGAGTAATATTCCTCACCAAGAACCACCCGTTTCTACATTGCCAAGTCCACCGGCTAAAATTTGAGTGTTTGAGCTGCTTTGAGTGTCCAGCAATTTGGACTCCCAATCTGAAACATTTGTAAAAAGCCTGAGGTTTGGGTGGCAGATATGTGGCTTTTTTCTGAAACCAACATTTTATTTTTTGTTAGATTTTTGCGATCCCATATTACAGGGCATCTAAAATCATTAATAGTTTCAGACTATTTAGGCCACCATGGTAATACATCATTGGATGAGTAAAAATTTGGTCTTACAGGTTTTCTGTCAACGGAATAATTCTGAGGGCTTTTTCCTCATAAAGCCTGTGGGCATACCTAGAAAAATGAGACCTTTTTCTCAACAGAATTCATGTTTTTCTATTACCATTTGATACATTTACAACTTAGGAAACTCACAGAAATAATGGCTGAAGAGCTGGTTGTTCAATTTCCTGTCACATAAATTACTGGGTAGATGTTCATTACACCATTACAGCACTGTGCTTCCAACCTAATCAGAAGTGAGGATCTGAAAGGATGTGCTGGAAAAACCTCTGGGCCACTCCGTTATTTATTCTGCATCCATGGTCCTATATTGGAAATGACTGCTATTTTGTATGAGTAAATATGTTAAGAAATACTTAAGTAAAAAAAAATAAAATATGTATATTGCTTTGCTTCAGTGATCTTTTTGTGAAAACAATTTTACTGAAAGAAGCCTTCTTTCCCATGATTACTATCTGATGAGCTCAGCTTTCCAAAAAGTACTAGTCAGGAGCAGACATGTTTATTTGGTTTGACTCCCATTGTAAAGCTTGGGCACCTGAAATTAGACACTGAAGTTAATATTTAAATGTGGAAATTACAATCCCCCAATCTTTTGCACATCCAAAGTTGCTACAACCCCCAACGATCTCAGTGGGAGCTGTGGCTGCTTCCATTTTGAAAACTTTGCTGCTCAAAGAGAGGTGCTTAGTGAAGGAGGTGGAACTCTGATTGCCTTACAGTGTTCGAATGCTCCCTGGAACCAGATGGAAGTGAGTGGGATGCAATGCTGCTCTTGTTTGCTGCACTGATGAGCTGATGGAAACCCATAGACTGCTCTTCCCTGTGCCCTTAGCTTTCTTAAAGCAGAGCTTGACACCTGCTATTCAGAAACTTTCTTCTACCCTCTTTTTGCATAAGACATCCAGCAGAATTTGTCAAGATGCTGCCAGTTACAAGCAGATGAGGCTGCTGGGTTTTGGGAAGCAGCACGTGGTGTGTTGCCTCATTCACAGGGCTGAATTTTGATAGATTGTGCTGGTCTTTGTATCCCTGGAAATCCTTTACCATCTGTCATGATTACCAAGAGAATAATGGTTACTCAAAGACAGAGACCTGTTCTTGGTTTATTATCAATTGCTGAGAATCTGAAATTTCCCTCTGCTAGCAATGTATGTTGTTTCTGAATGCTGCATGCATTAAGAATGTAATGACATGAGGGGTAAACTAAAATACAATAAAAGTGATTTTTATCCATTTATTTCTGCTTTGTATTTCTGTTCTTATTCCACCAGAAGCCTGAATCTTCCCACTTCATGCAGAGCAGCAATTTGGGATCTAGTGCTTACCAGTGATGCCATGGACATCCCTCTCTTTCTTCAAAGTGAGCATGTGAAAAGACATCAGCACTGTCCAGGCCTTAAAGCTTTGTCTTTTTCATATGCTTTAATATTAAGCTAAACCAATATAACCTTTTTCAATAGATAAACTCAGCTTTCTAGCCCAAAACGGAGCAAAAGGTTTGGAAACTGATCTCCCTCCTGCCCCTGTCTTGCTGCAGGGTGCATTCTTCTCAAGCCTGGATTTCCAATCCCATGATTTTCAGTGTCTTTTTAAACTGAGAAGCCCATGAAGCCCAGGAAACCTGCTGCTCCCTGAGTCCCCACAGCTCTGGGTGTGCTCCCTGCTGCCAACCCCCAGTGTCCTCCAGGGCCCTGTCTGGTGCCCCCAGGCTGAGGAGGCTTCCCAGCCAACTGTCCTACCAACATATATAAAGATGTGCAATGGTTTTTTAAGAATCTTTTTTTGCTCCTGTTAGATTCATGTAAATTAGAAGGTTTCTCTTTTTACCCATTGATCTCAACAATGAATTTTTTTTTCTTGGGGAAGAAAGATGGCTGTAAGTTGTGGTTGTTACTCGGTTGTAAATAGAAATGTAAACTGTTACTTACATGATACTTATTTATCTGCTGAAGTTTAATAAAAGCCTTTTAAGAGTCCCAGCAGGTTTTTGGGAGATTATTAAACCATATGGTAGAAGGATAGATCTACACCAGATTCCAAGGGGCAAACTAATTCCAGCAAAGGTCTACAGAAAGTATGCAAATAGAAGGAAAGACACTTCATATTTTTTAAATGTAAGCTGCATGAGAGCAGGATATCGCTGCAAACGATTTAAATAATTTAAGCTTCTTTCTAATTAGACTTTCATAATTTCAATGAATTGTCCCTTTTGCATAAATGTGTCTAAGTCTCCTTTCTGACCTGAGTGCTGTCCCTCAAAACAGGGGGTCTTGTGTCTCATTTGCCTCAGGATGAAAATTTGTAGTTTTCTCAGGTTTATATCATGTTAGGTATAACCATGTCTATCTTCTAATCATTGTTTTTAAATAGACCCATTTGTATTTGGGTATTTATTCAATTTTGTCACCAGAAACAGTAACAGTGAAAACAGGTCTGTTTGTTTATTAGCGGATGGAACTAAACCTTAGACTATATAAGCTCAGACAACAAAAGAGCTCGCATACTTATTTAGCTTTATGCAGTCCTATGCCTTGCTACAAATTAAAACAGGTAAGTTTTCTCTGTGAGTTAAGCAACAGCAGATGTAATTCATATTCTTTTACCCAGCACAATCATTTTCTTTAGAAAGCCTTTTGGAATGTTCTTTCAACAGGTTCTAACTTTTTCTTTGTTCTCATGTCTTTTAGGGGCAATGTGAAAGAAGTAAGGAAGGAAATTCAGGAGGAGAAAAAGGAAGACATTCAGGAGAAATGGGAAAGTGGAAAAGGAAAAGATCTAACAAATGTTTTCATAGGAAGCTGAGCAAGTATACATTGTTTATTTGAAAACTACCTATCGAAACAGTGGCATAAATGAAAATATTTGCCATCATTACAAGCTGTCCATAGGCAATCTTACTGCAATTATTTTACTCCATGTATAATGTTAAGGTATCACACTGTGGAGATAAGTGCTTTAGAGATGCCAATAGATAGACAGATAGGCTTATGATACTAAATCACACAATATTCAAGGTGAGAAATAGTACAATGGGGAAGGAATTACCTTTATTTGAGAACTGGGAGCATATCTCCATAGCAGAGTGAAGGGCAAAGCAGAGCATGCATTGCGCAGTGCTGCATGTCATTGCTGTCCATGCTGTCTGCGAGCAAAGTGCAGAGCCTGGCTGGGGGGCTGCTGGCACCCAGTGTGCTACCCAGCAGCTGCAGTGCCCCACACCTTTGAGGGTACATCAACAACTCATATTCTGTGCAGATAGTGCACTTTTGCTCTCTGATGCTTTCCAGGTATAATTACAATGGGGCATCAATATCCAGTTACAGCCTCTGCTACCTTCACTCTTTTTTAATTATCTGGTGATCTTCACAACTCCATCTATTTTTTTTTTTTGTCTATCTATCTGTCTATCAGAAAAGTAAAATTTGAAAAATACATCTGAAAAATCCGAAAATGTAGAAAATAGACACAAACAAAAGCCACATTTGCGAAATGGCTATAGATAACTATCTATCATAGCATTTACGAAACAAGAATTAAAAACAAAGAAATTAATACTGAACGACTGTGGAAGCCTCACAGTAAATCTTGCAGGTCAATATACACAACAATCATAAAAGCATTGCCATGTTGAGTAACAAATTCCCTTTTCCTCGCCACATAGCAAAACCTCTGACTTGAGCTGTCCCCCAAAACAGTCTGACTTGCTCTTTGCTTATTCTCCACATTAAAACCATGACTTTTGACTTAAAGAATTAGTTTGACATTTTATTACTAGTGGTAGTAAGCAGAAAACATTATAAATAGTCTTGAACTTAACAGCTTACTTAACATTGCCTCCCTGGCAATGAAGACATACATTTTTAAATGTCTATGTATAGGTGTATTCCAAGATGTAGGACATTTTTAGTTCCAGAAATCTGTTCCCTTTCTTAAGGCTAGTACAAGTAGCTGAACAATTGATCTCCAAAGAAGCTTGAGTCTCTTCAGTGGTTTTACAGTAAAGATAAGTTACAGCTTCTTCTAATCTGATACATCCTCTGAAAGGCTGAGGAGATGAAAGACGTGATTCACTAGACTAAGGTAAGTACTCTTAGGAATGAGAAGCTCAAAAAATTGTATGTTTCTGTAACAAAATGGTATGTGCTTTGTATTTGCTTAATTAGTAATAAAAGCATAATTATTAGAATTTATTTTCTTAGATATACTTATTATATATAAAACTAGAACAATAAAGAAATATCAGCAGGCTTAATATGCTTTGTTCACAGAACTAAGTGTAAGTTGTGCTTAAGTAAGTTTGAAAACTTGCCCCGCCTCCTGTAATTATAGTATATGGAGGATCCAGGGTGCCAAACACTAACATAGGTGCCATCCCCCTTAAATTGCCTGGTCACTGCACCATGTAATTAAGGGCAGAAATGGACCAAGATCTGTCTGCTTGTATATGTCAGCAAGGAATTATCTATAGTGATTCTTTGCGCGTTTATCATTTGGTAGAATATTTTGCATTACTTTCTCCAGCTCTCATGCATGCCTACTCCACAGTCATGTTTGCACTGTGTTTCACTGGCATGTGTTGAAAATAGTCATTAGCACATGCTGAGGGCTATCACATGGGATGTTTGCAGCTGTTATTTTGCAGGATTATCTTTTACTGTTCCCTCCTGTTCAGGCTAATTATGTCTGTTGTCACCAGGCAGTCAGAAGATCGTGTAACAGGGGCCAAATGCAAGACTCTCCTCATCAGACAGTACTCAGGGGGAGGAAACCCAAGGGAAATTAATGCAGAGGACATGAAAAGAGCAAATAAGCACCAAGAAGGAATCACAGAGTTTTGTTCATAGCTGAGTGATGTTTGCTAACTCCAGCATAATCTGGCTTTTTGATGAAGCTGATGCTTCATTCAATGTAATTTAATTTTAAAATTATCTACAAATCCAAAATTATCTTTTGACTATATCATCTGGTCTGACTCAGACATGGCAAATATGGTTCCAAGCAACTCCAATGTGGCTATAGCAGTGCAGCCTGCAGCTGGGGAAGCCTGAGGTGTTTCCTCAGATTCCCATTGAAGTGACCAGGAGGTTTCCCTAAATGAGGGAATTGAAGAACCTGTGATCAGACTGTGCTTCTCACAGTATGGGGATGTGCTGGGAGAATTCTTCTGTATCGGAAGGCGAGGGAAAAATACAGCACATGCAATGTTTCACAGCTGGGAGCCAGATGGATGCTAGATACCCTTCACCCAGTTCCCTTTCTCCACTTTTGTCTCAGATGTTTAAAGCAGAGAGAAGGGAATAGGTAAATAGCCATACATAGGCTGGGAGAAGTGTAGAGTATTGCACTCAGGGAGTAAAAATGCTCACAGGCACTTGCTGCCCTGCTGAACTGAGAATTACTCAGAAGTTGCTGCTCCTAAAGTCCAGCCACATGTGTTAGGAAAGCTAGTGTGAAGTTTCAATGTGCAAGTAGATAGTTAGGCAGACACATTAATATTTCATGGAGAATTGTTAATCTCATAAATATACAAGAGGCTTTTATTCAGATCCAAATTTGCCTTTACTCAGGCATTGAATTCAGTAGACGAGGAGTTCAATATTTGATGCTTGAACGTAGGTATCCATAAGAATTGATGCTTCTCAGTTAGATAGTGGGTGTTCCTTTAAAATAAGTCCTCGATCTAATATAGCTTAAATGAAACCAGTAGCACACAGGATGTGCCACAAGTAGGAGAGCGATAAGACAAGTATGGTTCTGCATAACACATGCATTTTTTATGTTGTACTCCAGCTTTTCAGTTTTTGTCTGCAAGAGGTGTTTGGTACAGTCACAGCTCTTACAGGAAAACAGAAATTCATAGGCACTAATAATCCTCCTTATGACAGAGCTTTGTACCACTCCTCCCTCGTCTCTACCTCCTTACCTGCCAAAATGAGAGCGAGCATCAGCATGGGTTCCTGTGAGGTGCTGTTTTGGCTGTAGTCTGTCAGGCACAGATGGCCAACAGGCTGCAGCCTCTGGTCCTCCTTAGCTGAACAACCGTACTGGATCATCTAATGGACCCTCAGCAGCCAGCAGGAGCACAGGTTTGCTCTGAACCACAGCTCCCACAGTTTCCTTGGGTAGTCAGCAGCAGACACACTGCTGTCCCACTCAAACAAATTCTCTGCTGCCCACTTCAGGCTTGTGGCAAGCCTCATGTCCTTCTTCTCTTCTTCATCCTCCCACAAGCAGAGCCATGAAAAAGCCTCTTCTCTTTGCACTCACCAGCTCAGCTTCCAGATGCTGACTTTCTGTACAAAACATGGATTGTTAGGCTCATGTCCTGGGATTCCAGCTGATGACAGTGCCCCCTCTTAAGAAACCTGTGGTCAAAACTGGCAGAGCAGGCCATGCACAGTCAATGCAGGTGCCCCAGGCACTGCATGCAGCATCTCCCCTTTAATGCACATGGCTAGGTGAGGGTGTCTGGGAGAAGCAGCAGCAAAATGAAAAGCAGAATTAGCAGGTATGCTGTAGAATTAGGGGGGATGATGGGAATGTGGGCACTGTGATCAGGTTTTCAATACAGACAGCTGGTGACAGGGACGGGTTGGAGAGAAGGGCAGCAAGGACAGAGGGAAGAAAGTAATTTCGTAGCAGGGGACATCTGAACGCAGGAAAGGCCTCTGCCACAGTGGCTTCAGCCACTCCTGGTGCCCTCTGCTGGTGTCCCAACTGGCACACAAACTGCTGGGGTCTCGGAGCCCTGCTGGCGTCCCAGAGCCAAGCCCGGAGACAGGCTCCAGCCAGGCCTCTTTTGTGCCTTTCTTTCTTGCTCTACAACCCTACTTTGGCCCTTTCTGCAGACAGTCATTGAACTCTGCTAGGCCAAGCTCTTTTCCTCTAATTCATTCCTGAAATCCTACTAACTGTATGAACTGAGCTTGTTTTCCTTGTTAATCCCCATGAAATGAGCAGCATTGCATCCATCTCTGTCTTACTTGCAATCTCTGGTACCTTCTAGGCTGAGAACATGTCTTCTGTTTATTTGGCTCCCTTCTCTGTATTCTGACACTGGGGCATTAGGTGAGTTTCTAGGAAGTCTGGCTTCCCACTCCTGATGCCCTGGAGAAAGCTGGTCTGAGGGTGGACCTTTCAGTATGCTGTGTGGCTCTTCTAAAATTCATGACAACTTTGTGTACTCAAAGCAATTCCATCCACACAGTGACTAACATTGCAGTTGCTTGGGCTCTTTCATTGCATTTCTTTATTTCCCTATGGTGTTTTTTCCTCCTCCCTCTCTGTTTTGTACTTCTCTCCCCACCATATCCAGCCCTGCAGTCTCTTTGCCCATGCTGAAAAAGAAGGAATATGTGATAATAGTACAAGAATGTGTTGTAACTATGACACAGTGGTAAGATGGCTCTGACAGCACAATTATGTTGAAGACAGTAGAACTGAGCCTTTTTTATCCCACAGCAGAGAATCTGACTCCTATTTTCAAAAGATTAATTCTTTTCAGGTTTACAGAAGTCAGCCAATGTCTACTTCTTGCTGTTGGTTTTCTTGTCAAAGCACTTTACATTTCTGTGCTTACAACAACCTTTCTATTGGGAACAGAGGAAGAGTTTTATAAGAATAATGGTCTTATGCATGATGCTCAATCAATCTAATTTTCAAGCCTCTTCAAAGTTTGCCAAGCTCTGCGGCTTAAAAATCCATTTTTCAGCTTCTCACAGCAAGTGTGAGATGCTGCCTAAATTTCTGGGCAGTTGGAGCATTTGCTGTCCTCAGGCAACATCAATTTGTCCATTACTACAATAAACCCAAATTGCTCTCCATGGTTTGATTCAGTTCCAGGGGCAAATTATAAGATTTAGGCACAACTGAGGAAATACAAGTGGAAATTTCAAAAGTTCCTCCAGCAAGCAAGCTCATCTGCCCTTAAAACTCACTAGCACTTGCGCTCCAGGTCAGTCAGTAACAATGTCTGCTCACATAACACTTTATTATACCTCTGCTAAGGTGCGTTAGGAGAGCCCAGCAGACATACTTCTTATTTCTGAATTGTCTGCGTGCTAGTGAATAGATATGATTCCCGCTACCCTCCTGAAAACCGTGTGGGTAATTTCACCTCCAAATGTGCAGATGAATATTTACATGGTGCAGGCAAGCTACTTACATCTGCTACATTATTTCTCTTGGTTATTTTCTGACACTGTAAGGAAGGCATTCACATTTCTTGGACAAAGCACCTCAAACTATAATTCTGTGGATAAAGTGAATATGGACAATGAACTCATCTGGGTGATTTGTGACCATGCCTACAGTCAGCCTAATAAGAGTGCACATTCCTGCTGTGTGACTGTTGCTCATGAAGGTATATATTCTTCAGAGGTACTACAATGCGGGGTTTGCAAAAAAAAAAACCAAACCAAAAAAGCAACATTTTAGCATAAAGCACATTGAAAGAAGCAACTTCTTAAAGTTTATGCAATGTAAATTAAAAAACAAAAAAACCCAAAAGGTGCTAAAATGAAGAGAAAGAAGAGCATTTGTTAAAAAAAGATTAAAAATTGATTGTCACTGTGGAGATGAGGGTTGAAGCGCTGAATTTCAACCTATTGAATTCTAGAATAGAGGCTTCTCTATTTCTGTACTGTGACAAATAATCATATCAGACAACACATTTTAGTGCTTCTATTCTCGTGTTATTGTAACAATGAAGCTTAGAAAACTGAGCGCAGGTCTTTAACTTAGCCAGTTTGTTTACTTTTTACATTTCCGCATCTAATAGCATTGCGCTTCTGTTTGTATCTGTTTCCTGTCAATGATACAATAATATTTTCATGTTCAATTAGAAAATACTGTCAAGACATACTTATTTGTGTTTAAACACATTTCAGTGGAAGGGATTAAAAAAGAAAGTTCTAAAAGCATGCCTGTTGATCTCTGATTATGTGAAACATTTTCTACATCAATTGCATGCCAGATCTGTGCCTTTAACATTGTTCTTACAAGAACAGAAAAGAATGCTATTCAAAATGCATTAGAGAACAGGGAAACAGCTGATATATTCTCTTATTCAAATGACGTCTCAAGCATAAAATGAAAGGTGAAGAGTGAGAGAATATCTTGAAAAGCACAGGAACACAGAATCTATCTCCTTATTTAAAATGGTCCCATGTGTTGACATGGAGTAGAAGCCCGAGATACTTTCCACTTGTGAAAATCAGACCAGTTTAACCTAAATATCCAGAAGTGGATTTGGTACTTATAAACATTTGAAAGCTCAGCAGTAAGTTTCAGCCAGTGCCACACAAGGTGCCACGGGGAAGCAGCACTAATTAAGGCCTCAACATCCTTCCTTTCTTTCCCTTGTTCTTCTGCCTGTCTTTGACCTGGGAGCAAGGCTGAGATTTGGTGCATTGAGCACGTCATCCCTTGGCCAGCAGCACCATGAGTCACATGCCAGCATCTGATGGTCCCTGCTCTGTGAAGAGATGGAAGTGAAGATGGAGGTAACCATGAAGGTCTGAGCTTCAGGAAATGCTGCATAGCCTGAGAGCCCCACAAAAGCTCCCCAACACCCCAGTACCCTGGGAAAGGTCCTCCTTCTTTCCCTCGCAAGTCTTGCCGTGAGCTTCTCTTTCTACTCTCACTGGTGGATGTGCACTGTAAGGGAAAGGTGCAGTGAAGAGATACCACAAGGCACAACCTGACAGGGATGGCAGTGATGCTGAGCATGAATGAAGCATTGAATGCCCTGGAGAATCTGTGCCCGTGCTTTTAGGACTGAACTGGATGAAACAGCTGTGGAGCCCTGCTTTGCAGTAGCCATGCACTGGCCCTTGATGGGTGATGCGAAAGCAAACATACTCCTGTCTCTCCACTAACCACCTGTAAAGCAACTTCCTTGTTTATTTGGTTCCCTGGGCATACTGTGAATTTTTTCTGCTCTGATATGGTCCAAAATATTAGGTAAACACAAGCCTGACCTTCTTGCTGTGACAGGTTCACTCACCTTTGTGTACCTCTGCCATGCTGTTCTGTGAAATTGGACCAGCAACAGCTCCCCTCCTTGGACACTGTGTTGTTGTTTCTGAAGTGCTTCATACATGGGTGATTTTGTAAGGCATAGTTTTAGAGTGACTGTGGAACATGTCTGTTAAAGAGTATAGATCAAGTTTTGCATATCAAAAACCAATCAATGTAATCATGCATTGAACTGTTTCTGTTCAACTCTTTATATAGTGTTTCTGTAGCTCTAGAAATAGCCTGAGTCAAGACAGCAGAATCTCGTGTACCTTGCACTCCCAAGGCTGATCCGCTGAACTATATCTGTGTCTGCTCTGAGGATATATGCAAGCCCCAAGCACAGGTACAAGTTGCAAATCCAGCACCTCCTCCTCACTCTTATATTTCTTCCCATGCAAAGAAAACTGGGCACGTAGGAAGCCAGGGAGGGTGTATAAAACCACCCCAGTAACCCAGGGACCAAACGCCAGGGCACATTACAGAGTACTCATGTCCACAGCATGCCTTGGCAGTGAAGTGTCTTTAGGAGCCAATATTTGGAAAGAGTTTTTTGCTTAGTTTCATATAAATAATGAGCTTCTCACACCATTACTGGACTTTGTTGCACTAAAGGAACTTGGCAGTAACTCCCCATCTCTAGGGGAGGAGCTGTGGTCATTCCCCTCCTTAAACATACTCTAACCCTCTTTTTTCCTTCCTCTAACCCTCATCTGAGTTTAATTTCTTTGTCAAAATTAAAAGTGATTTGTGTGCAAAAGTCTCCTATGCTACTTCTTCAAGTAGAGGGCCTAGCCCTGAGTTCATGGGAAGGTTCATGCGTGGCAGGCTTGACTGGACTATGGCCTTAGCATGTGTCCCTAACACCTTGCATGGGTTGTCGTAACTTGATGTTTTCAGGTGACCAAGATACTCAGGTTTGGAAAATAACCACTAAGCATGCAAAGTAGGTCATTCTATACACTTTCTGTATGCAGCGATGTGCACATGCTAACTGCAGTAAAAAAGATCTTCATGCACTATAACCAAACCCAGTCGGAATTTATGGACCTCATGCTTTGCCTTGAGAAGACTAAGCAGACAAATGGTCTCTCTGGCTACCTTTACACTTTCTTGTCATCTCTGAGTTAAGCCCACCCTTTGCTAACAGCATGCTTGCATTTGTCATTTCTGCATGATTGATTGTTCATTGCGGTGTGCTTACAAGCACCTAAACCTGGGTTGAAGCTGGCCAGTGCACAAGCCCCACTCCTAAGAGTGATACAGGTGCCAGCAGCACCCAGGTGGCTTGATCCAGCTCATCAACATATTCTAACTGTGCCATCAGGGGCACTAGAAACACCAGCCCTGTTTGTGAAGTGTTGAATGGGTGGGGTTCCTGCTAATATACTGCCTTTTTAGCAGAGCAATCAGGTCTGAGCTCTGGTTAAGGTGACTGTGACTACCTCTAGTGTGGGGAGTTGGGTAGTCTGATACTTTGATCCTGTTCTTTATGCTACTTGCAACAATAGGTATTCTGACTTTTGGCAAAGAGGCCAAAAAGTACAATGTCTTGGTTGTACTAGAGTATGTGACATGGCCTGGATGCTCCCTGGGCCATTTAAACTGGGGTAAAGTGGTGCGTTGGGTTTTTTTAATTTATTGCATGCGCATAACATTAGGCTTCTCTGAGCAGATTGTAACAGGTCGCTGATATGTATATGCTGCTGCTAATGTAGTTTGCAAAGCCATTTTGAATGTAAGCATTATGTGTTTGGCAATTGCAAATACTGGGTGGAATGGTGTGTCCCAGACTTTCAAATAGTGGTGGGCTTCTTCCCTCCATGCTGGGCTTGGCTGAGTTGAGGGTAGCTCTGTTGTCTAAGGCAACAGTACAGTCTGAACATACATCTTGAACCTTATTCAGAAAAACTGGTCTGAGCTGACCTCTCAGTTTGGCACCCCTGTGCAATATGGTACCTGCTTGTATCAAAAGGGCCATCTGTGTACATATTGCTACTATGTATATGGCTTCTCAGCTGTGTATATTCTGATAGGCCAAAGTGGACAGGGTGTTTATCAAAAGCCATGCTGGAGATTAAGGGTATGATGTGCTGTCTGCATGTCCTTAAAAGGTCCCTGCATGCAGAGACAAAAGGTACAGGAGGTGGGAGCCAGCCTGCCAAAATACTGCGTGCACCAACTGCTAGAGTGTGTGGCTATGATGGGCTTGGGCCTTGTGGTACATTGAGCCTGAGTCTAGACCTCAATAATTTTTGTAGCCAGGAGAGATGTAACCTGCAGTGTTTCTGGGAAGAGCTATTTGCAGATTAACCTTGGTAATCTTGGATTCTAATAATGCATTAACTTTAAAGCTAATGTAGCAAATTTAAACAGTGAAGGTCTTTTGGGTGACACTTGCATAATGATTCCACTTTAAAAATAAAGTACGGATTAGAAAGAACATAGTGCAAACATTTTGCAGCTGTTTGGGACTTGACATCATAATTCTCTTGAATTAATGAGGGTTGTCTGTAATAGTCTGGCAAACCTTTCCTTCCCTGTTCCTTGTTTCTCAGTTCTATTGTACCTTGTCATGTTTTTAGTCTATGCTAAGAAGCTAATCAAAAGCCAGATAAAACAGACTGAAAGATCTCTGCTGATTTCGGAGGTCTCTGGAGCAGACTGTAATGCTATTAATGTCTTGGAATAGGGACCCAACTTTGAAGGCATTTATACTGATGGAATAACTGCTTGCTTCAGGAAGTTACTTAGCATTTTCATCATTTAAACTCTCCCCCTTTTATTCACCTGTGCATTACCAGGCAACATGACTGTGCTTTATAAATAAGAGTAATAGACAGTGATTGTATCCTCATGCCTTCTTACAAGGACTTTATTTTCTATTAAGTTCTAAGCAGTTCTGGCTGAGTAGAAGCTTTATGCCTCAGCTTTGCTTTTTATTTGTTCCACTTAAATTTTTCATCAATATAAAGTCATTGTCCCTCTCCAGTCCTTCCCAGTCCTCCCCTAACCCTAGCTGATCCTCAGCATATTAGTCAATAGGAGCTTCATCGGTTACAAGCATATTACGAATTAGCCCAAGAGCAAGTGTGTTATGACAAAGGATATAATAGGAAACTAAGAGAAGATAAAAGCAAAGGAAGGAACCAAGTATATACTGAGCAAAACAAGGACAACAGACAAATGCAGAGGTGAGGAAGGAAGATCTGTTAAACTTGCATTCAAGTCAGTGGAAAGAGAATGAGGCCAAGATATGTAGTGTGTCTGCAATTAGCATACAGTGCTTTGGGACAGTGATTTCCAGTCTATTTCCCATTTTGTTTAATTTTTAATTCAAATTGTGTACTAAAAATAGGGCGCATTTCGGAGCTGAGAAGATGTGAATGGCATAAGGCTAAAAAACAGAAACTGCAAGAGGAATGCTGCTGTAGCTGAAACAGCCCTGCTGGGATTTCTAGCTTTGTGTCTCAGTCAGTTATGGTTACAAAAATGCAGATTTACCTTATCTGGGTCATTTTGGCTGAGAGAGCACATGGTAGTTTCTTTTTGAAATAAACAATAAGCCAAAGGGAGTGGTCATCTGTCTAAATCTGTTTCTGTAGCTACTGCTTTTTTGCAGATGTTTGCATAGCTGATTCTTAATAGCACAAAGCTTTTAATTTTTGGGGAACTTTTATAAAAAATTCAAAAAATTTCAATTGGTATCACTGCAGCATGGCCTGTTCCTGCAGAACTAGAAGGGCAAGAGACTCTTATCTATCTGGATAAAATCATAAAACCTTATGCTTATGTATTAGCCTCCTCTCCAGAGAAGACTGGAGATTGTTTTGCCTGAAGTCCCAATTCAGCAACTGCTCTGAAGAGATCCCTTAAAGCAGAGATATCTCTTCTCTAGGCTAAGCAAGAAAATCAGCTGAAAAGATCAGAAAGCAACCTCGCCTAATTCTTAAACAATTGAGCTTCACAAGCTTTGGAAGTCCTCCAGCATGAGTAAATGCACGTGATACAGAAAACACTCCTGGCAGCAGCCATTTGAGATGATGCTGCCACCTCTGGCTTTGGATGTGCAATATGTTGAGACTAGCATCTTTGGCTTTCCATAAAACTGCAGATATTGGGTGATAAAGACACAAACCAGGAAACTTTCAGAACTTTGGGCTTTGTTTTAGGTCCAAGTTACACAACATTTTGTGAATTATAGTACTTATAGCAACAACTTACATTTGCCTAAATTTCTGCAGACTTGTGTTTGAATCATGAAATGCATTTACCTATGTCACTTACAAAATCTTATACCAGAGGGGTTGAGAAAGATTAATTATTCTGAATTCTGCAAAGCCCCATCCTTCTTTCCAGAGGAAGAGAACTGTAGATCTTTTCTAAGGTTCTCCAACCATGTCCAACTAGAAGGATTGTTATACCCTAATAAGCCAGCTTCTCCCTTAGAAAATACTGGCTTCTCCAATTAGAAATTGGGTACCAAGAGATACCACCAAATATATCATTTGATACCTGCTTCCAGGTCCTGCTTTTTAAAATCTGGGCACCTGAATATTAAGACCGAGTGGTGTGCTTGACATCCCTCCATTGCTGTGTCAGCCGATGAATTGGCTTTCTTCTCCCAGAAAGCTTAGAAAAGTTTTGTTTCGTTTTCCTTTTGTTTCATCAAACATTATTTCTAGTTTCTAATAAGCTTTGGAGCTGACAGCTCTTTTGGGCTTACAACCAACCATAAGCATCCAGGGTTAAATGAGGACTAATTTATTTTCCAAGAGAAGGATTTCAACTCAGTGGTGAGCCAGGTCACATTCCAGAGACAGTGAATTGTGTCCAGTGCAAGTGTGTTGGACCACTGGCATCTGAGCTGCAGCTTATACATTACCAACAGCTCTTGATTATATGTATCTAGGAAGGGGTACTACAGTAGGTATCCTTATCGTTCTCTGAAACTGTGTATGTTTTTATGGGTGAATTGATTTCCAAACCTGACAGTCTCTCTTGTTTCTGTCACTGCTGGAGAAGAGATACTAGGGACAACTGAAAGCAAATTACTGGTGTGTTGCGTAAGGCTGGAACTGAGCAGTCAGCCACAAACCAGGCTTCAAAGCTGTTCCAATTGCATCCTGATTCCCCAGAAGCTGCTCCACAGAGATGTCTGTTTGGACCAATATAGCATGTTGTTGCTGTGGAAGAGGAAAGCAGAGCTAGGTGTGCTGCATCTGCTGTTCTTGGCATCCTGGCAGTGTCATTTCTCCTGCAGTAAATTGTGTTGGAAAGCTTAAATCTTCCAGGAGCATGGCTCATGACACAATCTTGTGGCAGTGGGGACATGGCCCATGCAAATGTGGGGAGCCTGGGATCCTGCACCTTTCACTGAAATAATTCTCCAATCAAATTCTAAGTTTAGCATGAGTGGAGAAAATACGAGTTGCCATGCAGGATCACTTGAAGTAACTGCACTTAGCAGAGCAAGTACTAATTCCTTGATACCCTGATGACACATCAGGACAGCAATCCTTTAACACTTACAAAATCCTTATTTTCAAAGCTTCATGAACTAATTAATCTTCACAAAGCCTGAGGGAGTTACATACTTATTGCTACAAGTTATGGGCCAGCAAAGGACTTAACAGTTGTCACCATGCCTCATGCTATGGCTACTGCTGGCATCAACCAGGGCAGAAATAAAGATCTTCCTAAAACTCGCTCTGCTT
This sequence comes from Psittacus erithacus, assembly GCA_009867235.2. NCBI lineage: Eukaryota > Metazoa > Chordata > Aves > Psittaciformes > Psittacidae > Psittacus > Psittacus erithacus. Next base: position 22,611 of record WYDI02029042.1, on the reverse strand, counting down.
TCTTCCCCCAACAAGTGACAGTTCAATGAGATTCTTCACAGTGATGTAGAAACTGGGGTTCAAAATGAAGCTGGGCTACTTCTGCCCATCACAAAGTAATGTAGCTAGTCACAGCTAATGCCTTTTACCCAGTGGGCTACGAGCTACACTATGATCCTCCAGGAGTGCTGCACAGTCAAAACCCCAACAAGCCAATGCCAGCTCCTACAGTGCTGGAGCCAGGCAACAGACCTGAAATTTCATCTTCACACCTTGGGGAAATGCAGAAGAAGATCATAATAGAAACACACAGAGAAACTGAGCAGTGTTGTGGCAGCTTCACAGAAAGTGCAGTTCTGTCCTGCCTCTCTTGTTGCTGCTTCTAGAGCTATGATACAGGGGGAAGCAGTAGTCTTGGACCATCTTGCTCCTGAGATAAAAAGAAAATGTGATCATTCTCAGCATAGATAAGGCCATCTGTGCATGGCTTAAGAAAGATAACATTTAGGAGCCTCCCAGGATACTAAAGACTGCATTTTCTTTGGCATCTTGCACTATTTAAGCTCAAGGCAGGGCTCCCTTTGAACTTGCTGTGCTTTGCAGTTCTCCCCACTTGCATAAATTGAAGTAGAATGCAATGGTTCCTACAAATATGGCTCAGGGAAGGCACATGTAACAGTATACATGTTCATATGAGCCCAGTCGATGCTTGGACCTCATGGGTCTCTGAACAGTATACTAGGAATTTTGACATCTATGTTGCTACATTCATCAGTGCCCATGCTGCCCACCTTCAGAGGGTGAGTTACATGCGGAGAATTGTTTTCGCTGTGGTTACCAGGACTGAGATATAGCACTGGAATTTTGGGGTCCTCCGTGGAAGCTGCTGTGACACACATGGCTTATGAAACAGAGCTAAATGTGACGGCAAGGCATCAGTTTTCTGCTTGACTGAAAGTAAGACTATCCCCCCCTGCAGGATGTTTGGTTTAGCCTGTTGTTAAAGACCTCCTTTAATGGTGGTTCCATTGCTGCCTCAGTCAATCTCTTCTAGTGCACTCTATCCTGTCTACGGTTTTCCTAATATCTACCCTAAATCTCTGAAATTGTCACTGTTGCAATTACAGTCTCGTCTGTTACTTCTCCACGATTACTTCCTGTCCAATCCATTATGGGCATGGAAATTATTTCCTTTCTCTGTGCAACAGCTGACGTGTACTTAAAGGATGGTGTTGTGTCCCAGTTCAGACTTCCCTTTAGTTTAAAAAAAAACCAAAACAAAGCCAAACAAAACAACCAACATTAATTCAGCCTGTACTTGCAGATTGTGATTTCTAGACAGTTGATCTCTTTTAATCCTCCCATCTGGTATGTCCCTGGTTGTTCCTGATCCTCCTTAGGACATGCTGGAGATGTGACCTCACCAGTGCTGAACCAACAAGCAAGAATTACCTCATATGTTTTTAAGGTTACCCATGAGAGATCTCTGCCTTTTGGCTGTGTCAGTGTTTACTGGGGGCCTGGTATGGGCATGGACCCATGTGTCAAGGAGGGACAGCATTTCCCAGTAGTCCAGAAAATGTTTCAATGATATATTTACCATTGTATTTTCAGTTCTTCCCCTTTTCATTTTATCAAGCGTAGCAGTAAAAGGAACAACCTCTGTTAAGAAGTCTCTTCTCTCATATCTTCCTGATTTTGGATTGCTAAAATGCAGCAGCATTAGTGATGATATCACAGCTGTACTAAAAAATTCATTCCAAAATTAACATCTTCAAGACTCCACCAAGTGAAGCAAACTTACTATAATGTGTTAGTCATGACAAACTGTAGAAAAAAGGGGGTTCAGGATATTTAGTAGAAAGACCAAAAGTCACATGAGAGATACAAAGTTGAGTATGAGAATAATTGTGTTATAACATCTTAACTTTTGCTCCTTCAGAAAGTAAATAATGTAATTCTAATTGAAAGCGAAATATAAGTATCCTTTTGGAGAAAGACAAAACAAACAAATAGCAAAGATATAAGTACACAGTAAGTATGTAATTTGTTACCAATATCCTGAAGCTGGCCAAGGGGTGTTATACTGGTGAATGACTGCAACTTGACTGATGTTGGTTTCCAAGTGAAATCAAAGGCATATTTTGACCAGGAAATGTAAAAAAAGGGAAACAAACATCACTAACACATAGGGGATTGTGATTCTTTAAAAGCAAAGTGGTATTTGACCAGAAAATTTGGTACTTTGGAAAAAGTAAAGTGAACTTTAACAATAGGGGTGACCTCCAAGTTTCAGAAACTTATCCCACTTCTCCAGTGCTTGCCAAAGAGGCTGAGGAACACTCCTCCCTATGTTTGTTACTCTGTTGTGGGAAATCAACATAACAAAACTTAGTATGAGACCTTATGAAAAGGGAGGGTGATTTTATTTTAAACAAGTCTATTTCCTGTCCCTCTCTCTCTCAGATAGCTCATGTATGCACACACATGCATTTCCCACATATATGTGCACCCACTCAAGAGCTTGCTTCTGCCTGTGCCTGGGGAGACAGGGACAAGGGGTGCTTAGTTTTGACCCCTCACCATGTTGCTTGGCTTCTTCTTTTCTGGCAATGACAAACTCCCTTCTGGATAGTCCTTTTATATTCTCTGGAAGTTGAGAAATTGCTGTGGTGTAATATATTGGCGTCAGATCTTGCTCAGTCTTGCTTTGAGGATGTAAAGCAATGTCGCTCCCCTTTGTTTCCCCGTTTTAAGATTATAATCCTTTTCCCTGTTGAGACAAAAGGAGGATGATGGCAAGAGTTGTGGTGTGTGTTTGCTCCCATCCTGCTGTTACCAAAGTACAAGATGACTTCTGGTGAACCATCTCCGATGGGGCCTTATTGTAGAGTAGCCAGCGGGTCTTCATGGTAACACACTCTCCAGCTTTTATAGCTCAATTTCTGTCAGTTGCATCTATGGCAATCAACATGGGATACTTTTTTAAACCTTGCTTTTGTTTCTTATGTGGCTTTTACACACAGGCATTTCTATTCATACATCAGCTAGATTAATCTTAATATATACAGCACAAATGTCCACTTAGTTGATAGCTTGCAGCCAGGACCTGCTACTTGAGAAATGTTTCTCGAAGCTCCCAGATGGAGAGAGCAGCCTGATACGACTCAAACACATCTCTCATCCCAGTGACAAGGGAGATCATTGCTGCCACAGCTCTTGGTTAAGAAAGGCATATGGTTATATTTAGGTAAACAAAGAGCTAAAGATGTAGGCTGGCAAAAGTGAGAGTTGTTACTAAAGAGCTGTAAGAGAAAAATGTAACCCTGTGTTATCAGTTAAAATCTTTCTAAGTTATTTCACTATTTCCTAGCCCAGAAGATTTGTCTTCTGACCATCCTGAGGCTTTCTTAGGGCCACGACTTTTCTGTCCCTGCTGCTGAGGACACCCCTCCCCAGACAGGCAGGTGAAAAGCCGTCCTTCTTTTCCTGCAAGCCGGGTTATTTTGTGTGTTTCCTCCTGACCGCCAGGATTGCACATGTTAAGGATAGAGTGATAAAACTTCATAAATTGCAGCCCTTGAAAAAAAAAAGACATTTTTCAATCACCTTATTAACTATCCATCCTACACTGAGCTTTTCTTAGTGACTGGAATGATGTGGCTGTTAGTTTAAGCATCCATCTCTGTATACCTATACAGTTAGTTTCTGGGTGGGTGAACTCTAAGCCAGGTTCATCAGGAAGAAAAGAATAGTACACAATTTAAGTTGTAATTACTGTATTAGGTCCAAAATATAAATCTATATACCAGCTGTTATAACTTAACTAAAGAAGGGGTAGAAATCTGGCAAATTATTTTAATGGATTCTTATATAGCTACTCATAACAGTGAAATTAAGTGAATGCATGTGTATGTGTGTACAGCTAGATTTATAGACTCCTTAAAATGTAAGCATTTCAGGTCCTGCTGAAGTAGCACAGGAACAGAAGCCAGGATTGTTCCACCTGCATAACTGGCATCAGCTCTCATGTATTTGGATATGCTTGGCAATACTAGAGGGACTCACCTATGCTTCGTGCAGCCATTTCTTGGGACAGACGTGAAAATTTGGGGGTTTGAGTCTTGGAGCACCATGAAACAGGAAGGAAGCTAACACTGCATAAAAGCATTTCCTTTTGCAAGTGCTACCTCCTTTCCCTGTGCCATGACCCTTCAGTGAACCAGAGCCTTCAGGCACCAGTCCTAGCTATAACACAAAGCCCTGCCTAATATCTGTAGATTTTTTCATGCATTTTCTCTCCCCCATTAAATATTTTTGGCTAGATCTCTAGCCACGGCAATCTAATGTGGCTTTGCTGTTTTGGAGTACCTGAGGATGAAACCCTGAGTCAACAGAAGTTAAACTGCCAGTATGTTATTCAAGCTGCAGGACAGTGTCTACCTAGAAGTATGCACAATAAGCAAAATAAGCTATAAACATGTCAAACATCATTATCTGGAGTGGTGGAGAGGCAAGGGAGAGATTTCAGCCTGTCTAGTGTCCAGTCTGGCCAGGGTCCACAGCAGGGCAGTAGGTGCTGAGGCATTTCTGTCTCTGTAGGAATCCAGCACGTGCTCTGTAGGGCTTGCAAGCTGTGACTTAGGCACCACTGCTTCTGTGCCACATGCCACCTCCCCGTGTCACTGCATCTACACTGACACCCTCTTGGAGAGGGCTGCTTCCCTGCAGTGGCCCTGCACACCCACCCTGCAGGATGTGAGGTCTGCTTGGGCTCAGTAAAATTGGTGGCAGTAAGCCCCATTCTGAAGAACTGTTCCTTGCTCCTGGTTATGTGGCTCTGCTAAGTGTGGATAGCTTTGCCTCCAGCATTGCCCTGTGCATAACTGGTTTACTTTTGATACAAGGAGCTAGAACTTGTTTTTATTTCACTCTTTATTATGTTCAGTCCTCCCAGCCTTGCGTTTCTCTGAACAGAGCAGTCCCTGCTCTTCCTGACTTCCTGTGCAGGAGAGGCAGACCTTCAGACCTGGCAGAAGTCCTTCCCCATCTGTTCAGGTCTGAATTTCTCTTTGTGTGTGTGACCCGCTACCTGAACGGTATAGAGGTCCACAGGGGGCCCTCTTCAGCGGTTGCAGTGGCACAGACACCTCTCCAAGGATGAGAAATAACATTTCTGAGTTCGTATGCCACAGACTAGGAGTGTATATGATCATATTTTAGAAGTACTCACCCTGCAGGTGAGTACCCTGTGATTTTATCTTGTTTAATTAATTTCCAGCTTTCCATCTTAAGGCAACAGTTTTGTTACCAGCCTTTGCTATTTCAGACAAATTCATTTCTGTTTTTCAAAGTCATCTAGGTCTTTCTGCATGATATTCCAACCCGTTGCTGCACTGGCAATAGTTCCTAAATGTGTCACATCAGAACATTTTCTTAATAGAAATATGCATTTATTATTATTAATATAACTTCTCTTGTTTTGAAAATGCCTCTGATGAAGTTATTGTACAAGTACAGTCCATGGGCATCACCTTCAGCACTTCCCTGTGCAGAAACCTCTTGAAGAAGTTCTTCCTTCTTCAATAAAGCCTTGGTCAGATCACTGCCTGCTGCATGGTTGCTGTGCTGTGTATTGCACGTGCTGATTTGAATGGTAACTTAAATACTATTGCAAATGCTTTGCTAAACTTCACAGTCACTTTTTTTCCCTCTTCTTTCTCCAGAAGAACATATTATTCAGTAAACTTGGGTTACATTTTATTCCATTTACTTTCATATCCTCAACTTCTATTTTATTCAGAAATTGTCCTATCACACTGCACAGAACAGATCCCAAGCAAAAGAACATGTAATTGTCCAGATTACTTTTCATTTTCTTTCTGTAGGTGCTGCCAGTGCTGTAATCCAGGTAGCTACTGCCCCTTGACAGTGTCCTTTGGCTCCCTGGTTCCTGCGCTACATTGTTCAGAATCAGGGAGGAACATCACCACCTCTTGATCCCTCCTTCCCAACCTGGAAAAACTACTTTACACTTCAGGTGAGGATCTTCTTTCCTATTGTCCATCCAGCTTTCTGCCATTAAATTCAGCATTGCTGTCATGACAGAAAACCAAAGTAAAGTGCTTATTTAGATTTGGAACCATACTTGAATTAATTTTAATATTCTCATCATTCCCATTTAAACGCAGTTTCATTTTTTTCCTTGTTCTTTTATTTACATATCTGAAGAGCCATTTGTTATTTTTATTTCCTTTGCAGTGCTTCACTTTGAACTGAACTGCTGTATTTCTACATTCTCTGACCTCCAAGTCAGTTTTCATTGCTTATTTGTCTATTCTTTTCATTTTTAGAAAGTGTTTTGATGACTTAGGCTTCTAGTGATTCATTTTGCTTTGTTATAAAAGGGACATGAGGTTTTGTGGCAAAAGGCACATCCTTTATGCTGGGTATATGACCTGGTGAGGGGCTGAAGCTGTGCCCATCTTGCTAGTGGTAGCACTGGGAATGGGGTTGTTTTCACTGCCTGGAGGGGGGACAGGAAAACTCCAGAGCTCCATAGTGTCTCAGAGACTTCTTCCACGATATATAGGACAATCTCTATATTTCAGGATGGCTCTGGCAATATGGGATGTCTGATCTCTCTATGAGGGACAGCCATTTTGAAATGATTATTCATCCTGTTATATCTGAAGCATTTCACTAGGAGTTGGGGGTTCCCTCTCCCAATTTACTTGAAGGTTTCTTTGATCTAAAATTCAAACCCTTCCTAAATCGAAGTCCTTGAGTTATTTGGTCAACTTATTTTCACTAGCTTTTTCCTGGTAGTCAGTTCAATAAATAGTAACAGGACTATTTTTGTTTATTCTTTGATTTAATTTTAACTGAGCCAGCCCATACCCACTCACTGCAAAATTCTTGGCTATGATTAGCTCTTGCGTGATAGATTCTCTGCTCACCAAACCCAGGTCTTAACTGCTGCTCTTCGTGTTAATTCAGTGGCTCTTTGATGAAGGAATCTAAGTCTCCTGTTCCATGAGTACCTAGGCCATAATACTGCTGGCAGTGTTTGTTCTGCAGCCAGGGCACGGGATATTTCTGTGAGAGCATTATGGAGAACCATAATCTTTCCTGATGTTGTTCCTGGGGCTGTTAGAGATGCAGCAGAACCAACATTTACTGTCCTTCGACAGACTTATTTTTGCCTGAACAGATTGCCTCCCATCCCTGAGCCTTTTCTCTTTCCTTTATGAACTTTCCTTAGTGAACACATCATGGCACTACAGTGCTAATCTGCCATGATAATCTCATTTCCATTTTTCCTGAACAGCATGTACCTTCCAAGGATTTGTGAAACATTAGCAAATTGCATCATTTTTATGATAGCATTTTCCTTAGGCCTTTCAAGTCCTCTAATCTATGCTAGTAAAGACTAAATAGCCCTTTCTCTAACTTTTCTTACCCTTACCTTCTGCCTTAGGCCAACAGGGAATAGAGGCGTATACTTTAATCTGTGTGCTAAATCACGCAGTTTCAGTTACACCCTTTCTTTTTCTTCTTGCACTGAAGTTTACTGGGAGAGCCAAACAAAAACAGCAATGCTAACCATTTTTTCTGCCTTTCTCATTCTCTCTCTCTTTTTTTAAAGCTTGGTTTCCAGACTTTCAAAAAGGAGAGAAAAAAAAAGGCAGTAAAGGCTTCCGTTGGAAACCTGTTTGCCTTGTATGAGGAACAGGTATTTCAGGGTCTTTACTGGGAATATCAGAGCTGTACAAATACTATGCTAATGTTTATTGCTCCTCTCGGGGAAAGGAGTGCTCTTAGCCTCTTAGCACGTTTACCACATATCATCCCCACCTAAGGCATGCCAGAAACACCAGACTCCTTGGTTTCTCCTCATCCTGTATTGTGTACTCCACTACCCATCTATTATCAGTCACTCATAAACCTAACCTAATTATGACAAATATGTGAAGAACTAATTTGCAGTTCATAAGAGGAACTGAAGTGGATTGAATAATGAAGACACTGATGCCACTAACTTGTTTTGATTTGTATGTGTTTAGACACATTTTGAAGTCAACAGGGAAGTATATACAACTTGCTGAGCTCAAATATTTCCCAGTTATTATCTTCCCTTTTCTAATAATCAAATTCATTTGCAAGTAACCACAATCAAGCAACCCAATAACAAAAAATTTATACCATGTTGGCAGTTGAAACAGTCATTTGATTTCCAGTGGGTGTCTGTTGCCAGGTAGATCCTCAACAGTGTTTCTCATCTTCAGATCTACCTGTTTATGCAATCTTTATGATTTAACATGTCACAGAGAAGAATCCATTACACTTTCTGCAAGTAAGCTAGATGCTACATTAGATAACCAAGTTTCCTAGAGCTATTAGCCATATATATTTCAGATAAATTGTTTTCCTTGTGTTATGAAGTCAGACTGGTAAAACAATAACACTATATATCAATACCCTAAATTTCCTAATAAGTTCCATTTGCCTGCAGCTCCTCTAGCTGCAGGGGGAGACCAGCTCAAACAGCTCAAGGAAGTAACATTTCTAACATCCTAATGCAAAACAGTGCAGGGCCATATTGTGAAAGCAAAGCTCGTGTGTCATGAAGAAAGTGTTGTTTTATTGAATCAAGAACTTGATGTCAATCGTGCTTTTCAGTTGCGGAAGCCTGTTTATTGCAGCAGCACATTCTGTGTAAGTTCCTTCCTGATTTACGATTATTCACATTCACAGACTTCTAGCCTATGACACTGCCATCACAAACAATAATTTATAACATCTTTAGCTCTGCTCTTTCAGTGCTGGTTTTCAAGGACTAGAGCCAAGATCTATTCACCAGAAGTAAATCTGGGAGGAAGTTCACTTACTATGAATATTAATGTTTATATATATGGGTTATTTTGTTAAGCAGTGATTTAATTCAGAACATTCAAAATGGTGCTGTATGGGTGCAAAAAAATCAGCAGCCATGTGCTCAATTCATTTCAAAGATAAACCTGGTTCCATTCATTTTCTTCTACGGTGAAGCTTGAAAACAAGCTTTAGTAAATGTGGCAGAATGGAGAGTACATAAGCCAGTGATGAGTGGTGTTTCTTTGCTCTCTAATTATGTAATAAAGAGATGTTTAGCTTCACCTCAAAGTCCTTCTCCTGCATTGCTCTTCCTATGCAATGGAGTGCACCTCTTCACTTTGCTACTTTCCTTTTATTCAGGCTAATAATCTCCTTGCAGAGATACTACTGAAGTGATTGAGACTAAGGGGTATAGCATCATCTTGATGTTCAAGAGCATTCATAGAGGCTGAGTGCATGACTCTTCAGAAGAATGAATAGAATACACAGTAGAACCATGTTTTTCTTTGTCTGTAAGAAAAAAAGGCATGGCCAAGTCACTACAGAGGGCTAGCATGCTTATATTTTTCATGTTATGCCATGTAAAAGCATGGTATTATTCTCCTGTTATATAGTTTGTTAATAGAAAGCCTGAACTCTTGTTTCTGATCCCTGAAAACTTTTGGTTTATGAGGTTATGCTTTCAAAAGCACTCACATCAGCTCGTGATACAAGTAACCACCCCATTGGTGGAGTGATAGTGCCAGCAAGTCACTTTCTGACACCAGTCCTTCCCTCCCTGAAACTATAACCCCATAGGCCAGAACTCCTCACTGAAGTGGGCTAAATGTGAGTGGGTGATGCTGGTATCCCCATGCACCAGCTGCCTGTGCCGCTTTTGCGTCTGGGTTTACAGTGGTGTAGCAATGCTGCTGTATAGCCTCCCTCTCTGCTTTTGCTCTCCCATGTACCATCAAGTGTAGCTGGCTCACCCTCTCCTCAGGCTGTTCCACAGAGCTGCCTCCTTACCAAACGAGCACAAAAATTCTGTGCTTGCACAACACAAACAGGCTTTCAGTCTGGCCACTGTCCTGCTTCACAAGCCAACCCCAAGTACAGCCATCTGCCCAGTGCCATACAGGTGTTCTCAAGGCATACCAGTTAGCAGAGCCTGTTGGTTCCAGGATTTCTTCTTAAGAGGGTGAAGCAGCTGCAGTCCCTGATAGCTGGTGACTGCTGTGCTGGGATACCTCTTGTCCCTCCAGCACATATGCAGAGCATGGCCCCTCCTCAGCCACCCTTTTACAACTGGCTCTTCAAAGGGCCTCTTGCTCACTGCTGCTCTGGGAAGCTGGTGTTGCAGGCTGCCCTCACTCAGCAGGCACACCAGCCTAGTGAGACCTTTCCTTGCAGTTTCCATGCATGGTATATGTTAGATAAGCCTTAAATAGATTGCACCTACTTCAGTAAGTAACTCAAAAGCGTGGCTTTTTCTTTTTCTTTTTTTTTTTAAGAAAACCCCTTATTCCATTAAATTAGATGTTAGGCATAATGTGAGCTGCATTCCTCCTTCATCTACACCCAGATTTCCTCACTGAAGTCAATTGGAACTGCACCTTTAGGATTAAGAAAATAATTTGACCCAGTTAGGTGTTGCAGAACAGACATCAGTGGATTGCACACACTGAAGAGAGCAGAATGTTGCCCATTGTATTTACTACCATGTTTGTTTTGGGAGCTAAATTATTCCTCCTAATTCTGCTAGCACTGTAATATGCTGTCTCAGTAATGGAAAGCATATGAAAGCAAGCAGATGGTGAAAGCAGAAAAAAACTCCAGCATGTCCTGATAATGTAGTAAGCAAGTTCATTTTTCTGGCATTAGGCTTTCATAACCAGGGCATGGTGATAACAAGTACAGACACATTTTTACAGCACAGTTCATCAAAAAATATAGCCAGTTTCATTGCAGGGCAATGGAAAATTACTTTTTGAGACTTCTCTATAGATAAAAGCTAGATGTGAATGTTGTTGAATCAGACCCATCATGTATTATTGCTAGAAGATGAGTGACAGAACAGATACTGGTCAGAGTGATTCCATCACGGCTCCTGTGATTTCTCATATCATGTAGAGTCTTTCACCCACTGATTTGCAAATATGCAGCTGTCCTGCATTCCAGAAATACCACAGGCACTTCGATACAGGTTGTTATCACAGCGGGCAGTATCGGAAAGTCAAAATATTTTATTTTGCTTTATAAGTTTGCAGCCCACACTTTGAAATTCTGAAGTTCAAGGTTGTTGCTTTTGGGATGTTTGTGTGTGTGAATCTGCAGCACATGAAGCTCCCAACCTGACTCCAGTGGCCCCTTGTTTCTCCTACCCACATGCCCCAACCTTGCAGAGCAGAAGGCAGAACAGCCTCAGTGAGAAACACTCCCATTTGTTCAGCAAGTCTGGGAAAACAGAGATAACCTTGAATTGCTGCCTGAGCAAAAGGCCCTGAAATGTGGTTTCTGGGGAGGAGGCTGATGACCTCTAAATACATTTTAAGTTTCTCCAGACAAAACATGGGCAGAAACAAGACGAGATTCACCATTTATCATTTTAAGATTCTTCAAAAAAGGGATAAATTGATCTGCATTCTAATTTTAATTTGAAGCATTGGAGCCACATCTTTATCTAGCTGCAACATGGACCTTCCTTCAGCTTCCAGGAGTTTTGCTTTTAGATGAAGCCAGGGAGAGGCCATGAAAGGCACTGCTGCAGTTGTGAGAGCAAATGTCAGTGTACAAAGCAGGGAATAAACCCAGATGTGAGCACACCAATCTCTTCTGCAAGGAAAAGGGGCGAGGAGAGACAGCTCCATTTCTCATTAAAGCATGTAACTGGTCACAGTACTCTTTTTTTCACCATCCAGTAACACAGCATACTAAGTAATGCAAGGCTTTGGGCTTTTGAAAATATTTCATATGCATCTGGTTCATTCTTTGCTTGAAGAAAAAAAAAAAAAAAAGAGTATTTTTGATTGCTTGATCCCTCTGAGGACCCTGTGTTTGCTGCTTCCTGAGGAAATCTCTGTCCCTGTATCATTTTAGTAATGGCTTGCTGACTTAACCTCCAGAAGATAAGGAGTTTTCTTCTGGATTGCTTCTAGTATTTCTGTGAGGTGGTGGGTGGCATCGTTCAGACTTCTTTGATGTCCCTGTGTCCTCTTCATTTCATTACCTAGGGAGGACGTGGAGCAGGGCAGAAATGGAATCAATGTCACATCCCCGGGTTCCAGCTGTTTTCCCACTCCTCTGCCTGTGCCGCCATCTTCTCCCAATGTCACCTTCCCTTTCCAGGTCCTGGGGACATGGTAATAAGTGACCAGGGCCACCTCTGCTGCTAAGGCCACGTGGCTTTGGCAGCCTGAGCCGGGCTAAGCCTGAGCATTTCTCTCAGCAGAGCCAGGGGCAGCGACTGACTTGGGGACAGGCCCCAGAACACCCAGCTCAGACCCACAAGCCAGGCTGGGAGCAGGGTGACGATGGGCTCGGCGGGGCTGGCAGGTCACTGGCAGGTCGCGGCAGTTTATCGCCTTCCTCTGCCGCGCTGCCTTTCTGTAATCCGTGAGTCTCTTTCAGGGTAAGAGCCTGAGGTCTCTCCTGCAGCGAAATGCGTCCTTGATCCCAAATTGTTTAGGCTTAGGTCAGCCAGCCTGTTTTCAAGGCAAAGCCCTGCTCTCCGTGAGTAAATCTCAATTTTTGCTTGACAATCCCGCAGCAAATGGCTTTAAATGCAGTGTCTGCATGTAGCTGCTCTTTCTGGTGTGTTTCCCCGTAATGAACCATAACATATGTGTTGTGTCTTTACACACCTCGGAACAATGCTATGCAAACATTAGGAGGTTTTTCTAACAACTAGTGAATGTGCTGCTTTTCACAGCTCATCTAAGCACTCTTGGCTGATAAGCCTGGCCGTGAGGTACCTTATCTGTATTTCTAGGATCAGAGAAGCAGCAGAGAAAAAGGTGGGAGGCATATCTGAATATTTTGAGCAGCTAATTCTGATGGAAACAAGTCTCACAGAGTATGCTTCTCAAACAGAGAGATCTGAGGAGGTGTGTTTGTGAAGCCATAACCCTGTCCAGAGAAGAAAGTTCAGTGAGAAGTACAGATACCTGAACTCTTTGATGCTTCCTCTCCCTGTGCATCCTTGAGTGATTTGTTCAGTTTTTCTTCCCCTGGCAAAAGCAATGCCAGTGTATCCACAGAGATGCTTAGATATTTTAACTCACAGTAAATGAATTAAATCCACAGCAGCACCATGTCTACCTCGCACGTGTGTACAACAGTGCAGGAGCAGTATTTGTTCCAGTGATGTGCCATTATTCACTAGGGAGTGAAGTGCACTACACACACATGATGAAGAGCCACTACTCACTGCAATGTGAGCAGCACTGCCAGAGCTGGGCAGCGGAGATATTCTTCCTGAGTCTGACTGCCTGCATACTCCTGAGCTACCACTGCTAGCAATGACCTAGCCCTGGGGCTCCGGAAACCTCTTTCTGAAGAACAAGCTTTTTGCTGTGTTTCTGAGTTTTACCTGAAGCAGCCCAGCCTGCACTGGCTAATAGATATTTTTCAGAAGGATCTTAGGCCATGTTCCAGTAATGGGACTGTGCTGTTACTCAATGCATTGTATTTTCAGAAATAGACATTTCCAGGAAAATATAGCTGGATTTTTTTTTCCCAGTGGTGCTTTTTCCATCTGTGGTTATAGTCACAAGCACAAGATCTTGCTGTAGTCCATCCTCCCGGTGAAAATGAGCTCCCGAGGCAGTGTTCCTGCAGGAGCAAGAGGGGAACCAATGCTCTGCAGTGGAGGACTGCACGTCAGAAAGCATGCTTGCTGGGCAAATGATCATGTTCATCTTTGTTGAAAGATCGTTCAAGCCCAGTTCCAGCTTCAGCAGGCACACAGCAGTCCCCTCGATTTACAGAAAACCCCCCACCATGCTCAGTGCTAGCAACAACACCACAGCCCTGCCCTGCTCCCAGCTGGACCATGTTTCCCTGTGCAGAGATTTCTGTCTGCACTAAAGTCAGGAAATTCCCAGATATAGTTCCCACAACAGCCATAAAACCTGAATGAACACTGTAAATTAAACCTCTGAAGTTGGCTCCACAAATGTTTCTCATCGGGCACACGAGGGGCCTCCTGGTGCAGCAGGTTGGGAGTTTCTGCCTGCAACCTCCCCACTTCCCCAGCGAAACCCGAGCACAGTTGAAAGAAAGGTTTGGGGGTAAAACCTTTCAGCAGCTGATGCCAGGAATTGGATGTTATGGGGTGGCTGTGGAGTATCTGGTGATCTGAGGCTGTTCTCCTGTTACTGGAGAAGGTGGCAACCCATGTTGTGTGTCAGAGCTGGTGAGCAGCAGGTGTTTGCTGAGCTGTACGGCAGTGCAGGCTAACCAGCATCCTCACTCAACGCTGTATCTTCTGCTCTATTTACTGCCCTTAAGTGGCCTTCAACACTTTGGGAGCTGAGGGCTTCATTCTTGTTAACATGTTCATCTGTGCAGTGGCTCTGTGATGTAGGGAAGAATTGTTATCCCCATGTCACAAGGAGGGACTGAACTAGCAAGAGAAAACAAAGCTTCCACATTTTATTGCAATGAATCAAAGACAGTGATCCAAATCAGTCAGACAGCTTCAAAACCGTTATGGGTTCCATGTGGCTGGATATATCCAGAGTGGCTGAAATGGGCCAGTATACAGTGCTTTGCTATCTTGGCACATCCTAGCCATCCTTCTGCTGGCCGAGCAAGGACACACAGCAATTTCTAGGTTTCCACTGTGATTAGACTTAGCATCCTTTGAGAGTTTATGAATAAACAGCAACTGTACTTAATCATGCCTTAAAATTTGGCAAATCTCAAAGCATGTCACAAGCCTGGCCCTTCTCTTCACTCAGGTATTCATTGTGGTGGATAAGACCCCTTCATACAGATTTGCTTGTGTTTTCCATTTTCTATCTGTGAATTGGGAAGAAGGTTATTCAGCCACCTTTGTAAAGGGCTTTGGGAAGTCTGCAAGGAGAGTGCTATTTAGGTATCAGATAGCTGTAACAGCACAACACATCAAATTCAGCTGGGCAACAGCTGGCTTCATTGTTGCAGCACTCATTGAGGACTTAGCACCTATATATATTAAGACTCCATGTGTGACATGCGCCTTCATGCCTTACCTGTAAGATGGAGATGATAATGTTTCTCTGATTGCATGAATGTTGAAAGGCAGTACAATTATGTCACAGAGACCATTACCACACAAATACCTGCAACACACAATTCTGCAGTAGCTGTAGGCACAGCATTCGTTTGCATTTGTATTCAGTGGACTGTTGGAAGAACCAGACTATGAACACTATGATTGTAGGGGGAAATGCCTGGAGACTGAGACCAGACCCAGACATCCAGATATTGCTGAACTTCATGGAGTGCAGTGTCCCAGTTTGGTCTTGAGTGCAGATTGCACAGCTAATCCCTTAATTTATAATACTTACAATAGCCCAAACCTCAACATGAACTCCAACCACTAACTTACTAGAAATTTGAATCTGGATTCAGCTGCCCATTTTTGTGCCTTGGGTCTGTGTCTTGAAATTACCCTATTGTCTGCTTTGATCTACTCTGAAGCTGGAGATTTATTTCTACAGGAGACAGGGAAACATACTATGTTGCCAAACTACTTCCAGTCTTTTCCAGAATTACAAGTCAGGGGATCGTGGGTAGGTCTTGTGATTTCCATCCTACAATCTAAACCAGATGGGCTACCCTTGCAGCATAAATATTTAAGCAAGAAAAGCAAAAAACTGGCAGAAAAAAAAAATCTGTTTTCTGATTAACTGCATCTTTTAATAAGATGCACATAAAGCTGGTTTACAGGACAACTTGATCACTGTCTTTGATTCATCCTGATAAAATGTGTCGGTTTTGCTTTCTCAGGGACAAGGGAGTGACCATAGAATAATAGTGGTTGTGCTTATTAGGAACAGAAAGCTCTCAGCTTGCAGAAGGAAAGACTCCCTCAGTACAGCTCATGTTAAATTAATCCAAATACACAAGCAATTAAATGTGATCCAGCAAAGCCATGTTACTAATATCGGCCCAGGTGAGATTAATAGAACAGAGCACAGGCTTTAGCAAGTGAGAAAGAGGGAGATAATAAGGAAATCTGTGGCCAGGTTTCTCTATCCTTGTCAAAACAGAACAGCCAAAAGCTCTTATGCTCTAGCTGTACAACACTCCAGTCCTATCACTTGTATCAGGTATGGGGGCTAATACCTGTGAGATTTCCCTCTTGAGAACAAACAAGGCGAAGATACAAAGCCCAAGGGCTGTCTTTGTCATAGCAGGGCTGTGAGGGAGCCCACGGAGCCTGTCCCTTGGGACATGAGTAGAACAGGTGCTGTTACAGGTAGATAGGACTTAACCCAAATCAAACTCCAAGACAAAAATGATGAATCCACAAGCCCTACACTGTATTTTATTGTTTATTTCCACATTGTTGTTTACATGCACTTCCTTCATTTTGAGACATGTATCAGGAGGTCCTTTTAACGCCTGAAAAGTATCAAATGTTTAGCTGGCATATTGAACTGATAGGATGGTAGTAAAAATCTCTCTCCTGTTCATTTACTCTTTACTTACATGAAAGACGAGACGGTATCAGAAGCAGTTAAAAAAGAGACCCAAAGAATCAGATGCCATTCATCTCTGAACTTGAAAGCCAGTGAAATAACTAAGATGCTGGAAAAAAAAATACCTGCCATAATTAAAATGGCTGATTGATGAGAGCTCCATCGAACACCAGTGTATAATCTGTCGGGAGCCTTGCTGAAAACATTGCTGGAAGGAGCCAGATCTGCATAACTGGGAAACTCAAAGCCAGATGAAGTTACATAGGAATTTCAAAACACAGGTTTGCAGTGGCACTTAGCTCTGCCACTTAAACACACTTAGCTTCAGTGGCACACAGCAGGTTAGCACAGCAGACTTGAAGCTGCTCCTCCACAGCCCAGGGTAGAGCCAGAATTGTCATCACCTGCCCAAGCCGAATCTTGGGATGCTGCCAGGTCACACCACGTTTTGTCAAATCCTAGAGTAACAGAGATTAAGAGATTAATGGTCTGATTTTCACTCTTGACTTCATGCATGTGCTGCTCTACCCAGGTCTGAGGCATTACAGCAGCCCAAAGGTTCTGTGGCAGATTTGGGGATGGGTAGGCTGGATTCACTGAGATGGCAGAGATCTCTGTGAGATCTGTCAGAGCAGCTGCAGAAGGGTTTTCAGCCTCTTGCAGCAGGGTTGTAGCATTTTCTGAGTGCTCTTCAGCCACTGCGAACTGGAATGCTCTACATCTTTAATGCATTTCTATGCTAAATAAAGTTGATCTGCTTGAACTGCCTGAGAAAGCAATTTGGGCTGAGCTGTGTTACCTTTCACCAAAGGAAACTGGTGCTGTCCCACAGGGTGTGATGGTGGCTCAGCAGTTGTCACTTCAGAGAGAGAGCAGAGCTACACCAGGAAGCAAAATCCTTAACCCCCGCAAGTAAGATGCAGGAAAGTGCATCTGCCCGTGCTCAGCTGCACGGCGGGAGGGCAGCATGGAGAGCGCCAGGCTGACAAGTACTGGAAGGAGTAGGAGAACAAGGGAGAGGTGGCAAAGGCCTGGGGAACAGACACGGATGTGCATGAGGAGGCAGAGTGGGCATCCCTTTGCCTCAGGCTAGACCTAGAATAGCCAGAAAGACTGATTGAGTCTAAGTGGGTGGGACCAAAGTAACACCTGTAGCTATTGTGTAAATTCCAGGATGATTGATCAAAGAATAGAAAAGAAAGGGAAAACTAGTTTTACAGAACAGCAGACTACCTTGCTTCCCAGCAATCACCTCGGACAGACAGGTCCCAGTTTGGCAGTACCATAATAAATGTTTTCCAGTAGTTTTACATTGTTCTAAAATCTGCCTCTGAATAATCATTGGTCTTTTTTCCCCTGGCCATAAGACATATGCAGTCTTGGATCCTAGTTGCATGAGGCTAACAGATACCCTTCTTATTTCTTGCTTTCAATCTTTCAGCATTTCTGCCACTGAAGATCTTCTTCTACAGCTTCAAGTAAAAAAAATCTTTGTGGCAGGTTTGACATTGCCTGTAATAATTTATGAATGTGATGTGTTGACATGTTTACTGTGTGAATACATTGAACTACTTCAATAGCTGGATTGTCAAGATGTGTACCCAGGAGAGAGAAGATGGATCCAGGCATACATTTTTGAGGAAACACTTGGGAAACAAAGCAAGTGCCCTTCCCTGTGATGTTTTTGCTGGGCCCCTGCTTGGCTCGCTGGAGAGATTTCCCTGGGAGGAATGTGGGCTCCTGGAAAGCAAGACATGAAAGACCCCAGAGAATTTACAGAGGACCATTTACACAGAGTTTTTGAGAGCAAGACTCCAAAAAGGGTTGAAAGTGCTCGGATCTGTAGATGTTTAATTTAGTAGACATTGGCAAGACTACAAGACAAAGTGGATGTGAAATATTTTTTAACCAACATGCTTTATTTCAGTGGGTAAATGGCTCTTCTGTTTTAAAAACGCTGCTTTAGTCACACAGGAAGGCTGACAATCTCTGTTCTCATGTCCATGTGTGAGTTTGGAGAATGCATGGGGTACATAGGCTGGAGCTTGCTGTAAGTATGTGAGAATCAGATTATCCCACTCATGCAAAGGTAAAAGCTCAAAGCCTAACATAAGCGGAGGGTAAGTCAGAAAGAGCCCTGACAGCCAGAGATACAGCAGTAACCATAACAACACCATCATCTTTCTTAGAAGTCCTCACACGTAATTCTGCTAATGACTTTATTAAACATGTAAGCCATAGCATTCAAGTGATTCATATTTTTTACAAAACCCCCGTCCCATTAACACAAAGTACAAGCTGAAACAAAGTTAATGAGCCCAAATACTTGCAGGATAATATAAAGCTTATGGGTGATATTAACAAAAAATAAAATAAGGGAGAGTAGAAAAAAACCAGTTTTGTTATCCACCGAAGAACCTGGGTTTTATCCTTTTAGTTCATAAAATCAAATCTAGTGCTCAAGTGACTTATGCTGTTATTAAAGTAGTACAAGAACATATATATGTGCATAATTAAGTACCCCTCTATGACCATAACAGGTTTGCCTGGCTGTCCATGGGGAATGCGACTGGGACTTGATTCATAGGCATGAAAGAGGGAATATCATTACAGTAATCCTCCTGTATTCCACTACTTTGTCTGGGGCTCATAGTTACACAGTAGAGTGGTTGGGTGTACAGCCATGGACACTGAAGTGTTTTGGTTCAGGGTCTGGGCCATATGGCCTGTACATCTGAGAGGCAATAGTAAATTCACCTGGAACTGCATAGGTGAGTTTTTGTCCTATGAAAAACTCAAGTCAGGCATGCAAAAAACTGAAGCTCTAGGTATATTATGTGTATCTGAAAAGTTGGAAGAGTGTTTTTTTATTTGCCTTATAGTTTTGCACTGTCAGATTCAAATGGCAAATGGGTAAGTGGAAAAAAGTCACTGACATCTTCCTGCCCTTGAAAACATGTCATCTGGCTTAAAGCACTGGCATTTTTGTCTTTGTGCTCAAATGAAGAGACCAAACATGTTCAAGAAACAAAAAAGGTAAATGACATTCTGGAAGTGATGAGTGAGCAAGTGTATGGTGACCAGTTTTCTTCCACAGCTATGTTCATTTTCATGTGGTCTCCATTAGCCACAATACCTGGCCTGGGAGCTCCCTAGCCATCTCAGCCTTGGTAACCAATTTTGGAAGTGAAACAAGGGAATGGGTGACAACATAACACCAGGAGTTGTGGAGTACTGTGCACATCTCCTGCAACACCTCCTAACTCTGCTCCTTGGTAAGTAACCACATGGTGCTACAGCAAGTCCTTGAAGAGATGTGGTGGGTTTTATAGCAGGAGTTACGGCTGCTTTGTAGGTGCAGACAAATTCCTTTTGAGCTGCCTCCCCTACGGGACTGGAGCCGTTCCTAAGAAAGATCCCTGTGGCAAAGGGCTTCTGATCTCTTTCTCCCTGGAGCAAGCTCCACATTTAGCGAGCAGCAGAGAGGAAGGAGGCAGGGACACTTTTTCTTGAGGTAGAAGAGTCACCTGTGCCCTGTGATTGCTCTGGGGCTGCGAATTCAGGCCATGAGGCCAGAAATAACCCAGGAGCTGTGCGCTGGAGAAGCCTGGATTTACAGACTCTCTAAAGAAACAAGGCTTAGTGAAAAACCTGAGAGAAACTTGGACAAAATGGACTGATGTGGACATGGGAAAACATTCTAATGCATGAATCACAAACTCTCCCCTGTTTGGAGAGAGGTAAGAACTTCATCTACATTAATTTCATCCAGCAGATACAGATAACAAAGCAGCCCTCTGCATGTGAGAGTTAATATTGCTAAGATAGATACAGAGAGACAAGATGCACTTGGAGACAAAGGAAGGAAAAAAGCATCTCTGAGAAAGTTTCCACTATTAACCTTTTTTCCCTTGCAAATATGGGTCTTCTGAAACACTCTTTTCTTTAGGTAAGATCTAAATGAGGAGGAGGTGGCAAGTAGAGCTACAAAGCATATAAGAAAGCCTTAAATATGTGAGTGGGAGGAAGGAGGAAGAAATGACAGAATAATGAAGCTTGCATCACTGGGAGCAAACAACAGAAGGAGGAAACTGCACGTACTTGTGGCTAAATTTTGCAGGAACTTAGGCTGGGGTTTAAAACTGCTGTGGTTAGTACAGATACAGGCACAGAGGGATTCAGACAGCCTGATCAAAGGACAGAGAAACGTTACTACTGACTTCATTAGGAAAGTTACCTGGCTTAGAGTTAATGGATAAGCAAGGGAAAAAATGCCTTCCTGATACCATTGATCTGCAGTAGCCCTGCAAAGGGGGATCGGCACCTGTGGTATCTATGATGGCTATGTGATTTGGGGATTCCTTCAGTGGGGCCAGGATTTTGCCCTCTGTGGAGACTCCTGTTGCCATCTGTGGGATTTCCTCATGTGGCAATATTGCAAACAGTTATACATAAAAAAGCAATTATTAGGTATCTTGTTACTAACATAGTGCCTGGGGTCCCCAGCTGTAGCTGCATGGATAGCTGAGCCCAAATGCTCAGCTGCTCTTGGGGTGCTTTCATTAAAACTAAATCAGGTGTTTCTACTTTGAGAGCATCTCCAGTAGCCACCATGCCAATGGGTACCCATCTGAACTAGGAAACAGGCCTAGAAAAGGATTCAGGGGTTGGATTTATTCCATGCCTTCCAATCTGTCAGCCCTTTGCCATGAAGGCTTTGCTGCAGGGGCTGTTAGGCGCTGAATCAGCAGGGCTGCTCTCTCCTGGTGCAGTCTTAGACATATTGCAGAGCGGTCAGTAGAAAACTTCTAACCAAACAGAATGTGGGACCTGTGTCATACGGCAGCAATCCTGTGGGATGGGAACACCTCTGTCTCTATGTCACCAAAACCACTTATAAAGGGAAAACTGTAACTTTGCTTGGGAAACCCCAGGGTTTTATATTCGCTTTGGAATAAAATGAGCCCATCCTTCCATTGAAGATGTGAGCACCAGGGAATCAAGAGGAGGGCATGGCCATCTGCACAGACGAGCAGTGCCCAGGGACACAGCTAGGGACCACGGTGGGGGCAGGCAGCAGCTTCATGCCAGCGATTTTTACAAATGAAAGGACCGTGCTGCTACTTCAACCTCGGCTGGCTTTTCAAAATCCATCCTGAGACAGCAACAAAGAAGGGCAGAAGAACAGCATTTTCATTCCTTTCTTCCAGTAAAGCTGTATTTGATACAGAAAATAATTCCTTTTTATTGTTTTGTTTTAATTTTATCATCAAAATGCTACTTTTTTGTATATTGTTGACCTTTGAAGGCCACAATATGCTGGTGCAGATATACAGGTTTCTTTGTGTCGCTCCTGTACCAAAGAGCATTAGGTCTGGAGTTGGGAGCCCTGGTAGGAGTGGTGGAGTTTGGATAGCCAGGAAAAGGAGCTGGCAGGATGCAGCTCTCGTTTTGCCCTCTGTCCACACTCAGTGTCAAAAAAAGAATGTATAGCTCGGTGTAAAAAAAATCCCATCCTATCCCAAACCAGCCATTCCCCCATTATGGCAAAATAAATGGATGTAGCTACATTTTTCCTATGATCACTACAGCAATCACACGTACCTGGAGCTCCCGGCCGGTAGGACCGTAACAAAAATAACAGTTTTAGCGCTGCACGTGTCAGTATTCAACACGTGTAAGCCCGGCTCCAGCGGCACGAAGGTCGCTCACAGCGGCAATGTGGTGGCCAGGGAAGGCACGGGCTGTGCCGGCATTCACCAGGGGTCGTGCACCCCAGGTCAGCGGCACGACGGGAGCGCGGCCACGAGCGGGATTTCCCCTGAGAGGCACAGAGAAGGCGGCTTGGGACCGGCCGCGCGCAGCTGCCCCCAGCCCCAGCGCCACGGCGTTCCCGCGAACCCGCAGGAGCAGCACCTCCGAGCCCGGCCCCGCCGACTTCCCGCGCTCCCCCTGTCCCGCAGCTTCCCTCAGGGAGGCCCGGCCAGGGAACCCGCCGCCGCTGCTGCCGGCTCCGGGAGGCGGACCGGCGGGGCGGGGCGAGGCGGAGCGGGCGGGCGGCGCTAGGGGCCGGCGGGGCGCGGCG
>WYDI02029041.1:0-43240 GCA_009867235.2 Psittacus erithacus | reverse complement strand
TCCTCCCTGGCAGAGCATGAGGCTCAGAAAGTCCTTGGTCAGAGTAAACATTACTGAGCAGCAACTGAAAACATTGGTATTATCAGCGCTGTTCCCAGGCTGAAAGTCAAAAACATAGCATTGCACCAGCTACGAAGAAGGAGAAAAATGATTGCTACTGGGTGGCATGGTTTAGTCTTGGGTGGCATGGTTTAGTGTAAGGTGTCCTTGCCCAAGGCAGGGGGGTTGGAACTAGATGATCTTAAGGTCCTTTCCAACCCCAACTATTCTATGATTCTGCTGCTGAACCCAGGACAGCTTAGTTCCATTTCAGCTAAGTAGAAAACAAGACCACAAAACAGAGCTATAGAGGATATGCTGATTTTATCTAATCTGATAGGATTATGTATTTTGATTATGCCACATTACTTTTTTGAAAAGAAATAGCAGAAAGCAAGAAAGATTTTAAAACAACTGGTGAAAAAAACTAGAAATACAATAAGGATGTCTGTAAAAGAAAAGTATAATTGGAAATAAGAGAACTTAAAAAGAAAAAAAAAAAGCAGAGTAAGAATTGTTGGAAGCCTCCAATGGGCTTAAAGAACATCAGGTTTAGACCATGGAAATAAGAAACTTTTGTACTCAGTGTCCTGTTTACTGGTTGAAAGTCACTTTCAGAAGCAGCAGTGTTAGCAGGACGTGAAAAAACAGTAATAATAAGACCATCACAATCTACAAGATGTAGCATAAAAATAAAACAGAACCTTATAGAATGACACTGTCAGTGAGTTATTTACTGCTTCCTATTTTAAGCAGTCTTCAACACACTTCTGGAATATTTCTAAAGTACAAGATAGTAAACTGGTAGTCCAATTTTGTGATTTAATATAGAAATTCCTGTGATCATGCAGTCTGTTGTTTCCTTTATGTTTCCACTGCCCTCCAGCATATGCACTGCTTTGTATCCTGTCCCTTGGCAAAGCCAAATTTCTGAAGTCAAGTACATTTCCACTACAGTCTTAACTGCCCCTGTCATACAAAGATAAACTAAATTTCATTGCTTACAATCAAATTCAGAACAAGTACAAAGGCATAATATTACTCCTTGGGAAAAAAAACAAACAAACAAACAGGCAACTTATGATTTTTAAAATAGAGAAGGACTACCTTTATTCAGTCACCATAACAAACACAAGGACTTGATTCGTGAATCTGAGGGTTTTTTCTCCGGGACTAATTTGTGATTCTCCATAGGAGCAGTTAGATGGCAGTGTTGATACACCATTTGAAGCAACCACTCTATTTCTGGTTTTGTCAGAAACCATCGCTTCAATCCAACATTATAAAGTCAAAGCATAATTACCACTAATGCTTCCCCTCTCTTGAGCAATGCCATCAGGGTATATCCTACAAATGAATGGAAACTGTTAATTATAATTATATTAGACACCCATATTGTACATTTCAGCAGTGCTGGTGTCGTCTTTGGATCTTTGTTTATCATTACGCAAGAGACATTAAAGTAAAAGGATGGAGACCACAGTGACAACACTCCTTTATAGTATGAAAATTATGCAGCCTGTGTCACTAACAGCTCAGCCCAATAATTTGAAAATGCTTGCAATTGGATTATTCTGTAACTGTATTTTACATATATGTCTCAAAAAATAGAATGTTTAATTAATTTTCTTTTTATAGATTGTTTGCAATCTAATTAATATATTTTCTTTCAATTACAAGGCAATAATATTTCATATTCATTTTGCATTGAAACACATGCCTTCATTTTTCAACCCAGCTTCCAGGGAACTATTTCAAGCAAAGCTATAATATGTGTACAGCACAAAATTCTGCCTCTGAAGAAACTGGAGAATAGCATGCATTTTCTTAGCTCTTCATCCTCTCTTCTTCACACCAATTTCCCTAGCTCTGTTTTCCTCTTCACAAAAAGCCTGGTTTATTCTTAGCTTCCTGACCTTTCCAGAAAAGACCTGTCATCTTTTGCTTAGCATTTTATTTAGCCCATCTTCCACAATCTGCCTGGTACACCTCCCCAGAATTTTTCAGTTGTGCTATCAGTTGCTGCACTGTCTCTGAAGGTGTGTTACTTTATTCAAACTTCTGCTGATTCTTCCCAGTTGTCTGAACTTAATATTAGTAAAGTATTACTTTAAGTGTCCATGAACACATTCATTTGTACCCTCCACAGTGGTGATGCAATTGTACTGGTATAAAAGACCTGCTGGTTGTAAGTGCACATGTTCTTTCAGCTATGGCAGGGTTGAGTAAGCCATTGCTACCTGCAGCAGATCCTTACACAGGTCCTAGCAAACATTGCTGCCAGCTTTATCTCCATCTGAAGAGTGAGCTGAGGAGCTCATCCACTTACTGAAATGTCTCATTCAAAATCAGACAAATCTGCAATGAATTGCTCATTGGTTCAAACTGATTAAATGACTAAGCATGCAACTTTTCCCTAATCAGACCATGATAATAAACTGGCAAAGAGCTATCTCTCAAAAGTGAAAAATACAGGTGCCAGGACTCAGCTTTTGCCTCACTGTAACCAACACAAAGTCACTGTTCAAAAAGCCTTTTACAGTCCTGAATCACACTGATAAATAGCTGCCCACTCTTAACCATTTCAGAATCCCATCTGGGCAGCACACAGATATTTCTCCTTGAAAGTCAGTTCCTGGGCATCATTCTCTCAGAGAAAATATAGTTTGCTTCTTTTTTTTCCAGTACAACTTTCCAACCTTCCTCAAATCGAAGCTGTTCTACTGCCAGGATTGCTGCCATGTGGTCAGTAGTCTGGAAGCTCTAGGAGCAGCATGGCAAACTGACATCCTCAGGGCTCTGGGTGGCCTGGATACACAGCAGGGAACCTGGAAGCCTTCACTAGAGGCAGCGTTCCTTAGCTTCCCCAGGTTACCAGCCCTGCAGGAGATTGCCATGGGGAGTGTCAAGGAAGCAGAAAGCCGGCTGTTAATCTAACAGATTTTTCCTGAGAAACCTTCCTGGATCCAATTGGGAAATTAGAAGAATTTGACATGTTTTGGTGGAACATTTGAAATGTTGTTGAATGTGCATTTCCCTGTGGAAATTTTCCAGACAGCTGTCATAAATTCAGGCCAAGAGATATAAACAAACAAACTGAAGACACCATAACCATTCTTTTCTCTTTTTTGCATTAATGCCTCAGAATCTCATTTTCAATAAAATCCTTTGAGTGCACTTACTTCGTCTGAGCTCAGAGATAATTATGTTGACATTTTGCCTCTCTTCAGATAAAAAATATCTTCCTTAAGAACTGATAGAGATTCTGCATGAATACATGACAAATTTCACGTAGTTGATATGCAACACTCAGGCAGATAATATCTATTCTCCACCTTAGCAATTACTCATAAGCAATTATTAGATCAATGTTCACATTGCTGCATATTCAGTCAGGTCCCATGTCCTCCTTATGTCTCAGAGCCATATAGTTCTTCATGCATGAAACTTTTGGGAAAGTAAATTATGAAACAGACAATAGTATATTTATGACTGATCATTGTGGAGGCTCTTAGTTTGGCATCTTAAAGGCTTGACATAGTCATGGTCATAGTCATCATGGCCTGAGATAGTCATTTGATGCTCCCTATGGAAAGAACTAGAAATTTCTTGAATGACTCACATCACCTTCATATACCCAAGTTAGGAACCTCTAAGAGTGGTCAGACAAACTGCAGTCCAAGAATAGCTGCAACTCTTCGCTGATTATAAACAAATCTTGAGCAAGTACATCAAACCTGGACATCTGACTTTGAGAGATTTAAAGTTAGTTGAAGTGTGCCCCAGTGTGTAGTCCTCATACAAAAAATAAAGGTACTTCTCTCATCCAAAAGTATTTAATTCAAACTATTAGGAGGACCTGCTGGCTGTATCTGAATCTGTCAAACATAATGTTGGTATTGACCTTTTTGACTTCAACCAAACCTCTTTATCAAAAGCTAATAACATAATGTCCCATGAACATATTATTTCACAAATCCATTCTGCACTTGTTCCCATTTAAAGTCAAGTTTCAGTTCAAAGGGTTTTGTTCTTTTATTCGAAGCTGTTCAGGAAAGAGTGGCCTAAGGCATTTTCATTTAATTATGGTTACCAATCTTACTTGATCATGAAAACCCCAGTCAGTTAGGGAGACAACTGAAAGTAAGAAAGATGTTCTCATTGAACTCTTCATAGGAAAGACATCACATCTGCTCAGTATCTTGATGGCCAGGTCAGGAGGTTGTTGGAATTCTCAGTCAATCCCACATTTCCATATAGCTTTGCTGCAACGTTTTAGCTGACTTTCTGTGGTATGTATGCATATGCCACAAATCTGTATTTGAAATTCAAGACAAGTAGATATAGCTACATGTAATTCGTTTCAGTATACACACAAATCCCATGTTTTTATTATTCCCAGTAAACTCATACTTTGAAAAAAAGGTGTTCAAAATTTTTATTTGTTTCCACCTACCAAGAATTTTAAAATAATCCATATCTCTCTTCAGTTGTATAGGAATCAGAAAGACTATAATTAATATGTGTGCTAAAATAGTGAGCTTTTCAGACTACATTGAACATGAGGCCGAGTGGACAGAGAAAGAGAAACAAACAAAAAGAGAAGGAGCAAGCATACAGGTTTTTTTTGTTTTTGTTTTTAAAGAAAAAAAATGCAGGAAAAAAGGTAAATTAATGGACAATCATCACTCCAAGGACTCAAAGTACAGAAGGCCACATACAAACCCACTGCAAAAATTTGATAGGCATCTGATTAGATCAGATCTGTATTTAGGTCATATGATTTCTCTAATATAATCCAACAGAAAAAAAAGGAGTCCATATAGAGACGTAGGGTAAGTAGATGCAATATCATCAGAGATCTTGAAATGAAAAGTGGAATTTCAAGTGATTTTAAAATATTTTTCATTTATGCTTTTCCTTACCATATTTTTTTTCCATGCAATTCATCAATCATTTTAAAATGGGAAAATACAGATTTCAAGTCTTTGTTTTCTATTTAGCAATGCACATTTGAAAGGCAGAATAATAAAACAGAAAAATACACTTTTAATTTTCTTTATTGAAAATCTTCTCTGTATTTTCTCATTTTACTTTATGCCTTAGTTACTACCCTTCGAGGCTACTGCAAAATCTGTTGCAAAAAGAAATATTTCACTATGTCAAAATAATAGCCTAAACTCAAAGAAGGCAAAGATTTAAAGTAGTGCAGTGTTCATCTATGGAAAGCCAATATAGGGCATTCCTAAAGAACCCATATTTGTGAATCCAATAGTGATGCATATACAGACACAGAGCTACTAGAGATGGCCCAGCATTCAGCATTCCAGTGATCCAATGGAAAACACACTGAAAATGTCCTCCCTTCCCCTACAAATGGTACATTGTGAGTTCATCAGCTCCTTTAGTCAGCTCAGTGTGACCTGGCTCATAGTATTTAACGATACTAAACAATATTTGGATACTGAACCTGAATGTCAAAATTCTGGTAGATACTGTGAAGTCAGGAGCTCCAACTTCAGGCAGTGTAACTAGTAAGCTTTTCTTAACTGCTTAAAACTCCTCTTCAAGTAGATCCTACCACGACTGTGAACAAGAGCAAGGATGAATATTTCAAACATATTTAATAAATCTGCTGTCTCTCCTTGTTTAAAAGCTTTTCTTTTTACCCAGAAGCCTCCCATTCTTCTTAATTTCTAATTTGCCCATGGCTGCTACAATTGATCAGCCTTTTCAGCCCAGATTACTTCTACTGCTGCAAGACCTCTTAACAAACCATCTTTTCTACTACCCAGTGCATTTGTATTAAACAATATAATGAGGTATATTACAGTAAAAGATATAACCAGAATAACAGAGTAATCGGAGATGAAGGTAGGAGAAAAGCTTGCTTTAATGCTCTTATATTTTAAACAATCAGGGGGGTTTATATTCAAAAATAATAATAATAATAAAAATCACTCCCCTGAATTTCCAGAGCCTTCCCTCCCCCCTTCATCAGCTGGATAATTTAATTTAGTGGTTAAAGAAAAAAATCCAATTGAATGCTGCTTTATTCACCTGATTGTACTTTTCAATGCAAAATGAAACTAGCTCACTAAAGAGCTGTGGAAGAAAGTGTAGGGCAGGCAGAATGCAGAAGTTTAAAAGCTGCCTTTATATTTTCATTCTTCTACTTCAGATACTATGTTGCTGTCAGTTGTGTTTGTCAGAATAAAATAAAACTAACAAGATAAGCAGAGTGAGAGAAATAGGTTGTACATATGTGAAGAAGACAGACTCATCAGAGGGAGAATTTGGAATGGACAAAATGTGATCATGGAATAAAAAGGGACTTTTTCCCTTAAGAAATAAAAAGAAAATAATCACTTTACAAATGTGCTGGACTTTGCAAGTTAGTATTTTGCAAAACTCCGTCAAGACTAAGGCAAGAGTGAAAAATTATTCAAAATCTTTTTTACTGCTATTATCAACTGATTTCAGGGTTTGAGCCTCAGGGCTTTATGAACTCTGCAAGTATGAAAAAAATAGTGATAAGGTCTAAGGCCAAATACAACTCTTAAAATTTCATTTTTGAAACTAGCAAACAAAGTGAATGGAAAGCCTATTACAATAAGGAGAAGGCCATGCACATCCAAACCCAGGTATAGGCAGAGACACCAGATCAGCATACAATCAATACTCAATGTACATCAGGTTTGGTTTGGTACCTGAGTCAGGGTCAGGGTTAGGTCTTTGTCACCAGCTAAATGAAAGCAGCTGATGTTGGAAGGTGAGGAGTAGTGAAGACCAGCTGTTTCCCACTTCAACTGTAAAATTAGCCAGCCCATCCTGCCAGGCTCTGAGCCTAGAGTTTTTCAGGAAGAGCTGAGGTCTCTGCACCTATAAGAAGCCTGACAGTTTAAAAATGTAATACCTAATAGAAATGTACTTGATTGTGCAACAGAGGTATGCAATAAGCAAGGGTGCACGTTAACCATTGTTGTTGCAACGGCTGATTAAAAAACCCTAGAGCACAGTTTTCTTGGATGGAATACTGTGGCAAGGAGGAACTAATGTGTCAAATGACTGGCACTACAGATGTGTAGGAAAAGATGTTTTTCTTTGCTTGTTTAGCATGCACCTAATGTTTTTACTGCTGTTAAATGGAAAATTGTCATTTAGTTCCTTCCTTCCGTTAGTGCTGTGTCTACTGGGAACAAGCCGCAGAAAGTGACTTTGCCCCATGTGGCATACTAAGCTCAAAGAGCAAGGAGGTCACATTAATTTCTGGAAGAAATGTCTATCAAGACCTGTCAGGCCCAATTCTCTTTATCTTGACTATTCCTCTAGCAACAATTTTCCAGAAAATGACAAGGCATATAAAAGAAGCATCACCACGTCATTACCTTATTCTTCCTGCTGTTGGCAACAGCCAGAGACTAATTCAGGCCTTGCTAAAATTTTGCTCTGATTCAAGATGTCCATCCTTATACATTCATATGATAGCTCAGGTTTCAAGATAACATGACACTAAAAGCCTAGGAATATTTCCAGTAAGTTCAGAGATGCCTGTGCCACTGCCTTAATATTATGCTTCTTAATTGCTTTAATGAAACAGGCCATCAAGTGTTCCATCCCTAGAGATACTGTGTATGGGAATACAGAATCTAAAACAACTATTCCTTGAAAAGCAGAAAGATAATATTAAGTAGTAGTATTTACAGTAACTGTTTCTTGGAAGCTTAAATAGCTGTTCTTTTGGGTTTTTTCATCTCAATCTCTTCATAGTGGAGAGTGTCACTTTTTACTGGTTAAGTTCTGTTATCTCGAGACTTGCAGGTATCCACTGATCCACACTCATGATGAGGACTCAATCACTGTCACTGTTGGTCCAAAGAAGCATATTTTATTCCTCTGTTGTTTATCCCAGAAAAGAATTCTTCCAGAAAAAGAAAGTAGCAGCTTAAATACAAATTTTACAGGTACTATAATTTTTAGAAGAAAACTTCCAGAAAGAACCTCCAGAATTTACATCCTTTCAAGTATGAAGATAATGGGTATTACAGCAGTGCAGAAGATAGGTATTTCTGATGAACAGATAAAAATACTGGGTAACACATACCACCTGCGACATCCTTCAGTAATATACAATGTCTAATTGATCATTGTTTCTCATTTCATATGGCTGCTGCAGTGGTCATTGTTAGCTTCATTAGGTTACAAGAATTAAACACTTGCAAATACATGCAGTAGACTCCAATCCTCATTTCTTACCTCTCATAACACTCATTTAGATTCCAGCTGAAAAATTCTCCATTAGTCATGAGAAGTAATAGGCTTTGAAATTTGTTAATTTTGGATAGACTTTTTTTTTCTCCTAGTGAGTTAATAAACACAGTTTTCAGTTAGCTTCCTTTCTTTAAGCAGATAGGAAAGAGCTGGTTCCATTACATTTTGTCTCAATTTAATCCCTCACTGTTATAAGAAGTGGAAAATGCAATTAAATGCACTTCTGAAACCTTTCCCTAGAGTGCTGTTTACAATATTGCCTGCATTAAGCAGTCCATGTGGGGTGATGCATCTGCTTTTCCATGTTGATGCTGGCCTTAAGAAATTTTAAAATCCCTCCGTGTTTTGCCAAATAATAGGACCTCCCTCCCAAATAAACAATAAAAACAGCCTCACCCCTGTAGTATAAAAAGATGTTTATCAAGAAGTGGTGATGTCATGCACGGGTTCTTGATGGATTTACAACAAACCACTGTCAAATGAGGCTGTATTTTTGTTCTCCCATTGTTTTCCCCCGTCCAGATCACTGAGGGCTATAAACTTCCAGAGGACTTTAGCTGACACCATACAAATTTCATATGCTTGCAATTTTTCCTATTTATTCCTTCTAAGCAACAAAAAGAAAGCTGATAGCTTTGACATTAGGTATGCTCCAAATATGTTATCTCCTCATGCAAAGTGTGTCTAGATAAACAAGGTGAGATACAGCTGTATCCCCCTACATCTGTACACTTCTAATTCCAAGGTCATCATCTAAGCTCAGTTTTTAGGTAGCAGGGAAAAAAAAAGGATTTTTAATGATTGACTCATTTGATCTGTTCGAAGACTTGTACCTTAAGATGAGTTACAACTATTTATTGAGGAGCTACCCTCTCAAATTATCCTATGTTTACAACCATGCAGTTAAGGCTCCAAAATCACTAGTTGCTTTTTAAAATCTTGACCTTCTAATTGAAAACTGACACAAAATGCGTTTGGTGTTATACTGAGTTAAATGTCAGTTGCTCAAATATCTTTGCTAACACCAGAGAAAGTGAGAATGAACGCAATAATACATTATTACATACAATCAGTAAGGTTAAAAAAAGAAAAAAAAAAAAACACTCATCATTAAAGCATCACAAATTATTTAGTAAACTGCTGTTAACTTTTTATAAGAATTTTCATAAAAAGCTTCGAAAAAGAAAAATTCTAGGATAACAAGTGCTCTTACAGACTGGCAAATTATCTATAAATGGGAAACAAAGTACAGGAACACACATGCAGTTTCCAGTATGATGGCATATATAAGGAACTTTACTTGAAACCTGGCCTAGCATCTCCACAACCTGAAATAATCTTGAATATTCTGGGAAAATTAAAACAAAAAAAAGGGGTGTAAAAGTTGCATATGACCAAAAATAATTTCAAAACTTGGCTATAAAATTTGAAGTGAAAAATTAAAGAAGATTTCATAATATATGGGAAAGTAGGTAGCAAAATAACAACTGAAACTCAACCTCAGTGAGAACAAAGCACCTCATGTGGAAAAGTATAGCCATAAAAATATCTGTGTAGTTGCAAGCTCTAAGTTTGTTATTACTATCCAGAAAAGCATAAAGGTGTTGCAGTATATCACTCTCAAAAATATCACCCAGTAGTCAGAAGTAGTGAAGAAAAATGGCAGAACATAAAGAATTATGAGGGAAGGGATTGGAAACAAAGTAGAAGTTTTATTGTCATTATGCTATTGTATAAATCTGTGGTAAGTCTCCATCAATGAATACTGCATGAAATTCTTGCTGCTGTCTCTCAGAAATTTACAGAGAAATGGGAAAAGATACACATAATGGAGGTAACTTATTTGCAGAGGTTAGGAAGAGCAGGTGGTTTCTGCTTAAAAAAAACCCCAAGTGATGGGGCAGGTATCAGTTAAATCAGGCATGGCAAGGAAAAATGACTAAGGCATGACTACTCACTGCTCCTCACAATACAAAACCTCACAAAACAAAAATACAAAGAGCACCTACTGATACCATCATGCAGAGTTTAACACAGAGAAACAAACTTTCACAAAGATGACAGTTAAGCTGTAGAGTTTATTAGAGGAGAGGGTGGTGGAAATCGTGGCACAAGAACTTACCAAATAAGAATAAGTACATAAGGGAAGGAGCCAAAAACAGTGATCAAAACTGAATTTCTGACTTAGTCTTTATTTTTATCTGGAAAATATAAAAATACACAAAGGAAGAATATTTGCTGGTTTCTTATACACTTTTCCCAAACTGGTCATCGCTTGAGATACTGGACTTCCCAGATTCAGGTCCCAGTTAGTGCAGTCATTCCCATGTCCTTAAAAATTAATGTAAAATATTTAGAATTTAAGTGATATTTAACAACAGTTAAGACCAACAGTTAAGAGTTGGGGTATTATTTAACAATTATACTCTCAGTCTCCTCATCCAAATGAAGTTTCTACCTCATTCTGGTTCACTGGCTAGGGAAAATTCACTCAGAGAAAAAATTTGTCAAAGTTTTTGAATCAAAAATTTAATTTGGTACTGGAAAAGGAAGTCCTTTCTTGAAAAATATGTATTTACTCTGAAATGTTAGAACTACGTTTTCAACAAGATTTCTTTACTCCAATCTTTAAATTGTTTGGGCAAATACATTTCTCTGGCTACAGCTTGTTTTGTAACCAAAAGTGGAATAAGGAAAGAAATAGAAAATTTAAAATTGTTCTTATTTTGTAGAGCAGGTTTCTAGTTTTGATGACAAAAATCTTAAATTTGGACGCTTTCTCTATATCACAACAGCTTACTTTCCTGAAGGTGTAATTTTAAGGCACAACCAAAGTTGCACAAATTAGTGTTCTTTGCTATGTTGCTTTCTTTCCAACATATATTTGAATCAAATAACAAGAATTTTTGAATTTAAATTAGTTCAATCTGTAATCATGTGAGATTTCATTCTGGCTTCCAGGAAGAGAGCTAGTAGTCATTCCTTTCATTTTTTTATTTTTTATCTTTTTACAATATAGGAATACACATGCCTGGTCTCCCAGACATTTATTATCTGCTCGTATTTAGCCTTGATCCTTGTTTGGGTTAGGTTGCCAAGCAACTTGTATAGTCTACCAGATAGACTTTTTATAGATTCAGGGTCACAGGGAGATATTTAATCCCAGATTCTTACAAGAAGTGGTTAAAAGCTATTAAACTAATTTCTGAGTTCTTTCATATAATTTTGGAAGAAGATGGAGGATTTTTTAAACAGTCTGAGAGAGTGAAGCTTCTAATCTAGTAGTATGTAAATATGAAACAGAGAAAAAATAATACTGTACATATTTTTTCCCTGAAGGGACCCATATGCACAAAATTTCTGCCTTGGAATAGCTGTGTAAAGTTCATTTTTGCTCTCTTTTCTGGCATATCATATCCTTTGATCCATGAAATGTAACAGGGCATTAGGAAGACTGTTCAGGAGGAGAGTTTCTGTGAACCTTTAAGTGTGTTTTCAGGTTTTTCTGCTTTTCAGCCCAGACCACCTATATGTGTGAGTCTGTTCTGGTCCTAAGAGAGAAGAATATTACTTAATATGACAATGTCAAATATTTTAAAGCATTTTTGTCTTCTCCTAAATTTCAAATGTCCTTTCTGTGTTATATGTTGCAGTATTTTGAGTATGGCTGGAATACAAGTCTTCACAACCAGAAGTTAGTACTGTATCATACACTGGGTGGGAAATATCACCTCAAAAGACACCTGCACAAGGAAAGAAAACTGTACAATTTTAAGCTAGTGCAAACATAAGATCAGTTGGAAACTCTCAGAAAAAATAATTTTAGGTGGGCAGAAAAAGAAAACACAGCAGGGTCATCTATCCTCCTGGCACTTGAGAAATACCTTGCAATATACAGTTCAATTCCCTTTCAATTGTTCGGCTGTCTATATCATTAGCCCTGGAGCCAAGAAAGTAAACAGACTAGCAGCTCTGAGACTGCCATTCAACGCCATGAGGAATTCAGACTCATGTCCCTACAATTATCTCCACTGCTAACGATTTGGAAGAGGAATGTTTTTACAAGTTTGGGTTGCTAGGACTTGAAGGGAGGATGATTGGCGGCCTTTACCGTGTTAGATTGGTCTGTTTTCAGTTTTGTCCCTTTGCTAGCAACTCTTGCATCTACATTTGATTGCTTTGAAATTAGTTTTATTTTCTTAGCAGTCTAAAAGCAGGAAGTTTGTTTTGCTTCCATTTCTGTGTATCTTTGTGCAAACTACCTTTTGATTTTCTTTGGTTTCCCTGTTTTTATCACAAGGTAAAACAATGATAAAAGTGTGTTTATTACTGTACAGAAAGAGGAAGCCTATGACATAGCTTTTGCCACAGGAAACATTGTTTGAACAAGAATTAATCGACTCAATCTGTCAACATTTTGGCAAGTGAAAAAAAAAAAAAAAGGGAGAGCAAAGAACACCTCATCATTCCTACGTAATAAGAGACCAGAGAGACTCATCTGTTTGGGATCAAGAGATCCTGGATGCAGATGTTTACTCTACAGTTTGCAATTGTCCACTGAACAAGAAATCATACACCAATTGTCTCACATCTAATTCTGGCATTATTCCTACAAATAAGGTTAAATATGTTCTAGGAATGTTTGTCAGATCATCACCTTGTCACTTTGTACAAATTATTCAATCTTCTGTTAATGAATGAATTCTTTGTATGGCTAATGGGAAATCATGAAAAGGTTAAGGAGGAGGAAAGGAAAGATAAAACAAACACCACCTTGCTTTCGTTGCTACACAGTCACACATTTTGTTTGGTGTGTGGATGTTTCCTCCTCCCTCTGCCTGCATTAGCCTGCAGCCTGACTGTTAAAGCAGTTTCCTGAAGCATGAAAGTGTCAGGCTTCAGACTATCTCTTTTCCCATTCCCACGGGACTATTGTAACCCCTTGGTACTTAAACAGGATAAATCAACCTTTTCTGGTGATGTTTTAAAAACTGCAGCAACTGCAAACAGATTCTATGTGGAACTCAATCTCACACACCGTACAGCATTCCCAGCAAAGCCCTACAGGGCACTCAGGCAGAATAGTATCTTGTTTCTGAATTCCTGTCTTAGGCAGGTGTTAGAAATACAGGCACACATATAGTTTACACATACCTACTTTGAATATTTTAATATAAAAAATAAGGTACCTCCACAATCAGGCAGGGGCTGAGCCAGATATTGCAGGATCTGCAGTCTGGGTTTTGATGTGTAGTTCTTCAACCGATTCAGAGTTTAAAGCTTGGATTCAATGCAGCTAACATTAGCTGGTTAAATTGTTGGCATTTAGTTTTCACAACTAGTGGGGAAAGGTAGGTAAGCCCCTCTAGAACAGCAATTAATTTCATTCTAAATTAAGCAGGGTGAACTGTCTTCTGGAAGCACTCATTTACCTACACTAGCTAGAGAAAGCAAATACATCCCAGCTTAAAAGCCTTGCTCTTAGATGGATAAAATTCACAGATAAGACCCACCCTAGAAAATAAAGTTCTTTGGATTGGGCTTAAACCAGTAAAATGTATATTTTATCAAGTACATAAACTTGATGAGAACATGAAAATTTTCACCATCTCAACACCTTGTGGTTCTGAAGACTTCTTGGCAAGTTTGAGCTTGTTCTAGTCAGTGAACACCTAATGCAGAACAAGTTTAAATCCCGAAATATAGTCACAAAGCAAATTCCAATTTAATTTTTCACCTAAGAAAAAATAATTTTTGCAAACTATTTCAAATTAACTTCTTTTGATAACCACATTTATGTTTTATAGGTGTGCCAAGCCCTAAGCTTTTCACATGAGAACTTCTGGATTTCCACATCTCTGAATGTTGGAGAGGTTCAGCAGTGTGAAGGCTCTCATAAAAGTGGTCTTTTCCACTTAGGTAATGGGAGATGGAGGGTTGTATGCCTGATTGATGTGCATTGTAGTATGCTTGGAGGTCCTGTTTTAGTGTCTGCTAAACCTCCCACAAAATCATTCTGGATTTCTTCTCTGTCACATTCAGGCTACGTGAAGGTTGTTAGAGAGAAGAATGTTCGCAAAATATTTACCTCAAATGGCAAAGACATTGCACAAAGAGCTTTACAAGCATGCCTGTGTGACTACAGCAGTTTAGATACAGCTACTAAATATCACGAGGGATACGCTCATCTTATCTTCCAGTTTTTAAGTACTTGTTTTACTTCTGATTTTCATCTCTTCTTCCTTTGAATTATTTACAGCGATCTCCTCCCACTTTCACCACCTTCGTTTCTTTGCTCTTTGCAAAGATCATTCATACTTCTTTCTTTTGTGCTTTCACTTTTCTTCTGACTTGAGCATTTTTACAAACTGCTGCCCTCCGCAGAGGCTGCTAAACAGACACTATTATTGTCAGATGGAGGAAAATTGAGGAATGATGTGAAATGCACAGAATCCATTATTTTATCCTGCCCATGATTTTCCAGTGAACTTGACTAGAGCTTCAACCAACAAAAATGCTGTGATTAGCCTTACTGCTTTATTATGGGAAAAGGATTTCTGGGGCTTTATAACATGCTTTCTTGACTAAGCTATCACCACATTTAAAAACGCAAATTCTCTTTCTGCACAATTCTTGTGGGTATTATAGGATATAATTTTTAGCCTCGATCAGTTAATTTCCACTGCCATTCTGAATTGTCCAGTATGGATTGCAAGATGTAAGAAGCTACTTCCTATCTGATGTCACTTTGAGGTAAGTAGTCATCACAAGTAGCTGTTTCATATTTATATTCTTGATAGTGAAATCATCTAGTAGTGTAGCACTTAACTCACATACTAAGGCAAATTGGAGGAAAATAAAGGAGAAAAAAGCTGAGACCTTTCTTCCAAACCAGCATGAATGAGGGTTAAAATATACCACATCTTGCAGTACCTGACTTTTGGGTGTGTTAGTGGAATCTAACCTCATCTCTCACACTGAACTTCACTCAGCCAATAAAGGTATATGAGGGGAATGTAATTTCACAGTTGCTTTAGAGCAAGTAGTCTCACCCTCCTGCCCTAGGTTACGTCTCCCACCTCGTTTCTTATACAGCTGCTAGCACACATGAGATTACACTGTTAGCTGAACAGGGATCTGATCTAGTGGCAAATTTCACACACACATATATGGAGGTGTACGGATAAGTTTTATAGGGATAATCTTCAGATGGATTAGTTATCTGACTGACTGCATAAATTTTAGGGTTCATTTAAGAAAATGATCAAGAATGATGAAGCAGAAGAAAACCACTCTTGATTGTCATAGAACAGAAATCAACATTGCAGACTCAGTTATTCCATGAATATACAACAATAATAGCTATCACTGCTAGCTACCTTGATAATAAGTCCTGTACCATCTTCTAATACTGAGTCCTATGTAGTATGTATCATTTAGACAGTTAAACTGGCAAACTATGGTTTAGAGCAAAAAAGGTGATATTGTCCTCTTTATACTTACTTGCCAGGTTCAGTAATTCTCTTTGTCACTGTTACCATAATTTTTGAGGAAAAATTAAAGGTTTTCAGTCAAAGAATGCAAAAGGAAGTGACAGCAAGATAGAATTTGCCCTTAAGATCTCTTGGTTCAGTGGAAGAGCTATTATTCCTTTAGGGTGTATTTAAGAAATTAAGACAAGGAGAAGACCTTTGCATAAAAGCCATCTTCATGAAACCAGTTACTTATTTTTGTGAATAAGTGGTATACTACATTAACACCAAAAAATAATTCAGTACATCATCAGTAATAGAAGTCCTTTTTTTTTTTCTTTTATGCTTAGTCATAGAATCATTTATGTTGGAAAAGGATTTTAAGGCCATTGAGTCCAACCTAACACTGCAAGTCCACCATTAAACTATGTCCCTAAGACCCACGTATACACACATTTTAAATACCTTCAGGTATGGTGACTCAGCCACTTCCCTGGGAAGCCTGTTCCAATGCTTCACAAACTTTATGGGGAAGTATTTTTGACTAGTACCCAATCTAAACTTTCCCTAGTGCAACTTGAAGCCATTTCCTCTTCTCTCTTTGCTTGTTACTTGAGAGAGATTCAAGAAAGACAGACAGCCACCTCACTCCAACCTCCTTTCAGGTAGTTGCAGAGAGTGACTAGGTCTCCCTGAGTCTTCTTTTCTTCAGACTAAACAACTCCAGTTTCCTCAGCCACTCCTTATGCCTTGTTGTCTTTCTCTGGACTCGCTCCAGCACCTCAATGTCTCTCTTGTACTGAGGGGCCCAGAACTGAACACAGTATTGGAAGTGCTGCCTTACCAGTGAAAAGTACAGGGGGAATTGTTACTTCCTTGGCCCTGCTGGCCACACTGTTTCTGACACATACCAGAGTGCCATTGTCTTCCTTGGCTGCCTGGGCACACTGTTGGCTGATGTTCAGCCGGCCATCAGTCAGCACCCCCAGGTCCTTTTCCACTGAATATTTTTCCAGGCACTCTTCCCAAAGCCTGGAGCCTTGCATGGGGTTGTTGTGGCCCAAGTTCAGGACCAGGCACTTTGCCTTGTTGAACCTCATCCAAATGGCCTTGACCCGTCAGTCCAGCCTGTTCAAATCAGCTTTCCTACCTTCCAGCAGATCAACACTCCCACCCAGCATGGTGTCATCTACAAATTTATACTTGGAAATAAGTTCTAGCATGCTGATTACAGGTAATTTCATGCATATAGATGTGTATATATACACACATACATGTACATACACATACCTGTATATGAGTTTGCAGTTCAATCAACTTAGCTAAAATACAGGGTCCATCAGCTTTCAGGTCAAACATGGAGTTATTCCTAGACTTGGTCAGTTTCAAAACAGGGTAAGAAGCAAGAGTGTTTTTATTTCACTATATTTCTTTATCTGCTGGTAAGTATTCTAATAGTTGCCCATCTATAACCTTATCTTTTCTTTACAGAACATGCTGTAAGGTCTGTAATTTATTACAGTATTATTTTCTAGACACAGTAAGTTATATTAGTCATCTCTTTCACCTGTGAAAGATCATTCAGAAGGTGAAAGACCTTAGAGATATGGCAAACATTATTCTAACAAATGGTGATGAACATCACAGTATAAATCATGTTTGTGGGATGGATGAAATGTTCAGTGGTGAGTCTAAACATCATATATCAGAAGGGAAATTTTATGAAACACTAAACTTCACTCCATAGGCAAAGTCTTTTCAGGCAACCTTTTGTGTCTAGTCTTGCAACTGTTCAACCTATTCTTGGCCAAAGTAATGCCTTCATGTTAACCATATTGCTCATTAAATTATTTGCATCTTTCTGCCTGTATACTACAGTTTTATCTGCCAACCTGTAATACTTCTAGGTTTTGTGGTTTAGTGATTACTGCCATAAAAGTAAGAAAATGTACTGTTGTATTAGTGTGACAAATGGAGGCATTGATTGGCAATGGCTTCATGGCTTCTGGTCATTTTCAAGAAAGAGTATTTTTTTATAACAAAACTTGTGCACATATTATGACTATTTTATATTCAAACATTATACATATAATATTAATATCCTTTATGCAAAATGTAATGTATATTGTAGGGGATTTCGAATGTAAATGTGCATTGTGGTGGAAATGCAGCTCCACCAAAATCAACAACCAGTTCAGATATGTATTTAGTGAAATATTTATTAACAGCAACACAATAATCTACTCAAAATACACATCAAATGGCACAGGGAGATATGACTGCAGCATTTGCGTAGGTCCTGTTCTTATTGCCCCTATCCTACATATTATTTTGTGGATGTTTCTGACGTGA
Source organism: Psittacus erithacus (assembly GCA_009867235.2). Lineage (NCBI taxonomy): Eukaryota > Metazoa > Chordata > Aves > Psittaciformes > Psittacidae > Psittacus > Psittacus erithacus. The sequence goes on along the minus strand of WYDI02029041.1, from coordinate 25,106 downwards.
TTTAACTGTGTTACATTTTAGTCATCACCTGGAGAATTCCCAATTTCATCCTAGCAAGTTAAAAAAGTTAAAAAAAAAAAAAATGCAATTTTTTTCTTAATTTTATCCATGCACTCTAAGCTGAAGTCAGAAGTGAAAAATTGATTTAATAGATTTCTTTGGTGTCAGGGTTAAGTCAGACATTTATATTTCACCATATTCTTTGTAGAAATAACTACAGATATTTAACTTCTTTTTAGTTGCATCTTAAGGTTGATTGTCATGTGCACTGTAAATAATTTTATTTTTCCGTGGAGACTTCTAGTTCTTTGATAGGAATTTAAAAAATGAGTATCTTTGTCTACAAACCAAACCAGTGCTGGCAGCTCAGAGCTGTGTGCTTTTCTTTCTGGGAAAAGATTACCTTCCTTATGATGAAATAGGGTCTTTTATGTTTAAGCTGTGTGTTGAAAGAATTGTCTGCCAGGCATGAGTTGTCAGGTACAAGCGTGATTCTCAATTAGTTTCCAAGTGATGTCAAAAAGTAAAATTTTAAAGATATGGGGTTTTTCATGTCTTCTGGGAACAAGTCAATATTTTCCCCATGAAATACATTCTTTATGAATAACGCAATTTTACCTAAATTACAATCACTCCTTCAAATGTCACCAGTTTATGTGGTGATGAAGACACTTTCTTTCTTACCTTTGATGAGATCTACTGATGAATAGTAGAATGTGAAAAGGAGTGGGAAGGAAATCAAGAGGAACCATTCTGAAGAAAATTTTGTTTCCTCACAAATCACTGGAACTAATGAAGTCTGGTTTTATTTTTGCCATTTCCTGTCTCACAACTGATTACATTTGATGCCTAAAAACCTGGTAGGTCTGATGAATACCCTTTGTTTTGCTGAGATATTTATCTCTTCCATGTCTTGATATGTTCTAGACTCAGATGTCTAACGTGTGCTCATGTTGCTGTTTTTCTCGCAACTAAGGTACCTTCATTGCTACCAATTTGCCTATTTGCAGAAAACCTGCATAATTTAATAGCCTGAGACCTCTATTTATTTCTTAAATGTGGCTGAAAAGAGCTGATTTTAAGGGCTCTTGGGCCAGGGAGCAAGAAGCTCTCTCTCACACAAACACACTTAAACATGGACATAAACCTCGTTTCCATAGGAAATCAGACAAGGAATACTACTGGCAAAATGTGGCGTTATAAGTCTGATCTATTGCAAAATCCTGTGGCCAAAACATATATCAACAGAGGAAGAGAAATTCTTAAGAACTGATTATATCTACTGAAAATTTCTCAATGCTCATTTCCACTAGCTACAAACGAATCCTTGCTGTATTGTACTGTTTTTCTTTTCCTGGTATCACATACTTCAGAAGATGAGGCAGAGTCGAGGAAGTTCTCATCTGTAAGGTCTGTACCTGTTGTTGAAACTTATTCATGTTTGCCATTTGCCCTTTCTAGTGCTGATGAGATCAAAGGCTTTATTAGCTGCATTACCTTGCTGATGAACTTGTCAAGCTTATTATTTGCAAAGATTCTGTATTTTTGCTTGTCTTGCTTTTGCTACTTGCAAAACGCTTTGGCATCATTTTGAAAAATCCTAACAATAATACTTTATTAAAGTAAAAGATTTCTGTGTAGGGATTTGCTCTTAGAGGTTATTATGCTGTCATTCAATCACAGACCTATTTCATTTCATTTCATTTCATTTCATTTCATTTCATTTCATTTCATTTCATTTCATTCCATTCATTAAAAAGTATTATAATAGAAGCAAATGTAAAATGTATTCTGTATGTTTACAGTATTAGATTGATACTTTCAAACCCTGAAGGTCTATTTCATGATGTGTGATATACACATTACTAATTAACTTGATTCATCTGCTTTCAAAACAATCCTCCTTCACTTGAGAGAGCTTTCACTCTCCAAGTTTGTAGCACTAGAGTAAATTATTTCCTCACTGTTCTGTTGTGCTTCAAGCATGCTAAAGTTTGCTTCCACACAGAACCTGGATTCAGTGAATGCCTACTGTTTGAGCAGATTCTTTTGTTCCTTTTTATCATTCACATACAGGCACAGAGGGGTCTCTCCTGATGAAGTGGGCTCTTTAATGCAGAGGTTCAGTTGAGATAACCCACGCATTCAAGGCTATGCCCTTTGGAGAAGTCCTTCAGTCTGTTTAATGAAGCAAACAACTGGGGAAGTACTTTGTTCTTTCAGCTTCTTATCCATTCTTCAAAACCACAGTGTTTAACAACAAACTAATGAATCCAGTTTATTGGATGGAAATACTGTGCTTTTCATTACAGATGTTTTAACAAATAGTATCAATTAACAGAATGTTACAGCAACTCAGGAGTGTAAGAAAATGATTTCCAGTTACAAAATTGCACTTGTGCAACTGTCTATCGGATGTTGATAACTGTGTTGAGATAACCTTTGAAGGAAGAATCTACACTGGAAGTGTCTGTATTAAAATGGTAGCTGTTAAGTGAACAGATTTCTTTTGCTGTGCTGAAGTGCAATGAAATACAAATTAATGCAGATGGCTTTCCAGACCCCAGACTGAATTTTTCCAAGGTTGATATTTAGAAAGTATTTCTTTTCACTTTACATTTGCATACATACATACTTGAAGTATATGTATATCTAGGGAAATTACTGATTCATAATAATTTCAGACTCCCTTTGAATTTAACTTTTGCACTCCTTATCTAAAACTTCACTTTAAAGTGAAATTAATTAGAAGCAATCACACATTTAACTGAAAGGCTAAAGACTTGGCGATTGTTAGTCTTAAAGTTATATTGTTGAAACACTTTCGAAGGAAAGCTAGCTTTGGTGCCTAGAAAACAGAAAAAGAGACATTCTGAATGCATTTGAAAATTCTAACATGAGAAAAAGCATAAGGTTCACCCGGTAAACATTTTTTCAATATTTGGAAAATGTTGTGAAAAAAAAACTCTAGTCAAGCAAAATATAACAGTTATATTCTAACCTATACATAGCATACTAAGTAGATGATATTAGAGCTGGTTATTTCACTTCAGAAGTTTATTCTGACCATGTGTTTTTAGTAAAATTAATGTAATAACTAGATTAATAGTATGGTATTTGTATTGACAAATCAGAGATTTATTTCAGTGCTTTCATCTGAAGATATTTAAAGTTATTTGTGTACCTATGCATGTGTGTATAACTAACTATGCATACACATCTAATTTTCTCAGTATACTGCAGCACCTTCTTCACTGTCTCTGGCTGTTGGTCAATTTGGCTATTAGCTTCCTTTGCTCTCAGCCTTTCATTTCTTATCTACCTACCACTGATATGCATGAAGATGGCTTTGAGGAGTTAATCAATGACTGTGAAATGATTAAATATATCTTATGTGCTTTTTCTTTTTCCTTTTTTTTTTTTTTTTTTTTCCTCCAAATGGAAATGACATGACTTAGTTACCGGGAGGGAAACTTGCAGATTGTGATAGTCTGTCTAGAATATAAATTTCTCTCTGATCTTCAGAAATCTGCAGAAAGTTTACAATACAATTTATTTGAATGGACATTTCTTCTTAATATGTCCAGGTCATTTCCAACCCTAACTATTCCATGATTCTATGATTATCTGTCAAGCCTTATGTAGAACTGTCTTCTTTAATGTGCATCCAGCTGAAGGATCATGTTTTAATTTTTGAGTATTAACAGTTGTTTAGGCTAAATGATACATAGTAGCGAGTGACTTCTGCATGTTGCTTATTAAAACAACCAGCAAAAGTAAGAAGAACTTTTTAAACATTTTGCATTATAATGTAAAAATATGCAAACATGTATCTAGTGAATAATAAAAGTTAAATTAACTATTAAATAAAAGAAGAATGTTGACTATACTTTGAATGAACAGTGTCTGAAGAAAACAAATGTACAGCACATGCTGCTTCTTCGGTATTTTCTACATGTATAGCTCCTTTGTGGACTTCCTGTGGAAATTCCTTCAAAGAGCAGACAATATATTACCTACCTAGAAAATCTCTAAAGAACTCAAATGCTGTTATCTTTCCCAAGATTCTTTCTGAAGATTTCTTTATGAATTTTATACAAAGACAATGAGGCTATACTAGCAACCATTAAAGTTTCTCAGTCTGCCTTAGAAGCCATCTTAGATTTGTCCATGATTAAGCAGCTTTTCAGTTTAAGAATTGAGTAAAGCAGGCATAATTCTCTGTGTTTGGATGCAGATATTCTGCCTTAAAACTGCCAAGACTAGTGAAGAGTAGTTTTGTTCTGTTTTGAAAGGTGGGAATTGTCTCAGTTCAAAAAGCAAAATATCTCATATTTGTAAAAGGCAACTTTATGTCAATAGATTTCTGTCTGTTTTGTCCCGGGTAACTGTGTTGCCCAGTGCTGGACTGTTACATCCCCCACACTTAAGCCAGACAGATATTAAGTATTTAACACTCTCAGGCAATTTTGTTACCTGCCTACCATACCTGTTTAGAGGACCAATAAAATTCCTTACCAGTACTGTTTAAGAGCTCCTGATACATTAACATTCATCCCGCTGAATAATAGTTATTAATACCTATTACTTGTTTTCTGCTTCTTACTCTAGCTTTTACTTCTTATCAGATGAATGCTTGATTCCTCAAAAAAAAGGTCTCAAGGGAAACTTTGACATCATCTTTAGAAACTCTTGATCATTTATACAAAGTGGTGTATTTTACTTCAGTGTCTCTAATTTGTGTTCAGAACTTTATAAGAAGCTAAAAAGCTGGCAATATGCTTCCATTAACAAACAAAACTAAAACAAACAAAACCAGAATCCATGAGGCATTACCTCAGCACCAGTAGTTTTACTTTCTGCTCTTTCCAGATAGAAATACTTTTGAGAGTCGAAAGAGCATGAACCAGGTAAGGAGCTGTATTTTCATTTTTCCCTCTTCCCTGGGTCTTTATGAAACTCTCTTGTTATTATTAACATGTTTTTGCCTCTATTTAGATATGTGACTAGCTTTAGGTGACTTTGTAAATATTCTACAGACTGTAAATGAAAAATGAACCCTCCCTGAAGAGTATTACCTACTTCTGTATGATACGCAAAGAAGTTGCTGTAGAGTTTAGGTGAATTTTAGACAATGATTGTATAAAGCTCAACTTAGTGTCATAGCAGCAATGTTAACCCACAAACCTAAGCAGACTTATTTTTTATTTTCAAGCATCCCAGTGGTTAGGTTTTTTGATGAGTCATTGAAGATGTGATCCATCTCACTGAACCTTATGTATCTAAAAAGTAGACAGACACTTTTGAACAAGTCATCCAGACTCTCTTTAAAACTGATAGAGAAAAACCAAACAATCATTGTCTCTGCTTTGAGATAATTATTCATTACAAGTAAATATTTAAAATATATCACATAAATCACACCCTAAAAATGCTTCTTCATTTTCTTTGGCTATAGTAGATGCTCAGACAACTAGCTTAGGTGTTGACATTTAAACTGTAGATCCCTAGAAATATAACAACTTAAATACACACTAGAAGTCTCATACCATTACAGAGTGGACAAATAATTTCTTTCCTCCATGGGGTAATTCTGAGAAAATGGAGGCCTGTATATAAGAAAATAAAGCTTATTTTAGTTAAAGAGGATTTGGATTCTGAAACAATCATCAAAAATGTATTTAATGATAGAATATGAGACATGCATGTACTCAATTTTTATGTATAATATAAAAGCAAAGTAAGAAAATATCAGTCTGTTGTTACATGATCTGCATTCTGTAAGTTATTATTGCTTTTTGTTCTAAATCTTTTCAACTTTCATACTAACAAATGCTACTCTTAGAGAAAGTAAGCTTTATTCAGCATACAATAAATGCACATATTTGATCCTCAGTCTGAGATAACCATTCAGTAGCATGTATTTAAATAGGGACTATTTCAGAGAAAAAAAACCTTATGCGCACAGAATTAATGGCATACACTGCCTTCACAGAAAGGCTAAACCACTAACGCAGATGGTGCATCTTTAAATCCACTAATTCAATTAATTTCGTATAGCCACCTACCATAACTCAGATTTGAGCTTTCTATATATTTTTTAATAATTGCTAACTTTATGCTTTAATTTTGTCTTAGTATTTTTCAGTGAGCTGTACAAAATATCAGAGTATCAGAAATGTTCTTCTGTCCTGATGATACTTCTTTGAATGACTTAGAGCACAAACTTCACTAGAAGTTTGTAATCACGTCTCCAAGTCATAGCTTGAGTGTTCCGTCTTTGATCACTTTCAGTAACATCAAGTAAAATCATTGCAATGTGTCTTTTTGTTAATTGCTTCATTTTCTTTTATTTTCTGAGCTTTTGTAAAGCTACAAAACATTACTACCCTGGTTGGTATATTGAGATATGATTTGGGCTGGCAGTTACACCACTTCTCTCTGCTAAAAGTAAGGCACCTAGTCCATGTTAGTAATCAAAGCTCCTTCTTCTGCCAGTGGAAAGAGAAATTATTTCCCACCATAAATTTATCCCAACAATCTTAAGCACTTATTATTGAATGGAGTAAATCTTTCACCTTTAAATGTGTCTCTCCTTGTGTTGATAATGGGACCTACAAGACTAGCTCAGACTTGAAAAACTAGCATTGCTATTTCCCACTCCATGCAATTATTTAAACTGTACTTTAAACAAAAGATAGCTTGTTTGTTACTTTCTCATATCTTTTCATCCCAGTTCTTCTTTGTTGTTCCAAAGTGGCAGACTATTAAATTTTTTGCCTCTAGATCTAAGCCCATCTCCCTGGTAACTATGCTATGCAACTCTATTTAAGCTAAATGAATAATAGTAACATTACAAAAATTACAAATTATGTATGCAAAAAATAATATTTTAGACTAAACTATGCATTCCAATACTCATGAGAGTTTAACCACCTTTTCATTCTGTTTTACTTATTTTTTTTAGTCTATCTAATTTTCATCATCTTTTTCCTCATATGAACATAAATGTTTAATAAACCAGAGCAAAGTTAAATTGTACTAAGGAACAGTTAACATAAAATTTTGGCAACCACTTTAGAAATACAGCACTTAAAAGTGTAATAGTGTTATACCCTTTAAAATAATGTATTTGAGTTTTCAATTTTTCATGACATTTGACAATACTGCTAAGTGATTGCTTCCAAAATATGTGTTTTGACAAAAGTAATTAAAGTGTGGACATTTTGAGTTATTCTGATATTTGAAACTAAAGATTGTCTGTGTTATTACTTCTCATCCGTCAATTGTTTCGTTCACAATGACCTTAAAGTTACTCTGGCACAGTCACCTTGAAGATGAATTCTAAAACTTTGGTTAACAGACTGATTTTGGTTTGTTTTTTTTTTTTTGCCTCTGCTACACTTTTGCCAGGTAAGCTAACATGGAGACATTACTCTTTCAGAGATTGTTAGAAAAATCTGGCAGACATTTGATTCCTTAAGGAAAGGTAACATTCCTGAAGGACAGAAAGGAAACAAACCAGGAAAAATAGACTCTGGATTTCTTTAGAAAACAATACCTAGATGCTTTCTCAAGTAAAAAAATATTTCTGACTAACATAAAATCTGAGTACTATATCAAACTGTCTTCAGGTCATATTACATATTAATCACCTGCAGAGTTCTCCTTTTCCTTTCTGTTCCAACGTGTTAGCCTTTTTTCTTGTGTTCTGTTTATTTTTGCTTTGTTACAGGAACGTCTTCTCAAAATGAGTACATTTTGTATTTTTGTTCAGATGTGTTAAGGATGTGGGCTAATTTATTCCTGTGGGAATTAATTCAATAGTTGGGATCTTCCTGTAGAAAACTATCTATCTGGAATTTTTATTCACCTGAACTCTCAAGGTTCTTCTTGATCACATAGCCCTTATGGGTCCTTGGTGAAGCCTCATTCAGAATGTCCGCTAACAAAATGTTTTAACATGTTTTCCCTACATTTCAATATGTAATACAGTTTACTTGGTGTAAATTGCATCAGCTCAACTTGAAGGAACTTGAGGATAGTTCATAAGGTGGATTCACTCTTCAGTTTAGTCTTCCCTCTGCCTTCTTCACAACAGTCTCTCCACACTTACAGGTATATAATTTCCTCGGTTTGCAATGTCTGCAATGTTATGTAGACATAGTCATTTTTGTTAAAGCATGGAAATCTCTGCGTTGGAGTATGTTGTGTGAGCCATTGGCTTACATGGAAATTTTTAGAGAGATACTATGCATGAGAAAAATACATCTAGTTCACTGTTAATTAAAAAAAAAAAATTATTGCATTGAAATTTGTGTCAAGTTTTTTACTGAAGCTGTTGTGAACTTTCTAAACCAACTCTAATGTCAGTAATTGCCATTTCAGATAAAATAGATGCCTTTATCAATATATATATAAAAAAAGAAAAAGTGTAAAGAAACCCATATATTTTCACAATCTTACTTGAAATCTTAAAGGTCTTTTCCAACTTAGTTAACGCTATGATTCTATGATTCTACGAAATGTCATTAAAGATGAAATTTTGGGCAAACATGGAGAAAATGAAATATAATTAATCATTCTATGATTCTATGAGCATGTGCCCTGAAAGAAAGTTTTGTTCTGTCTTTGTAAAGTCATAGATTAATGGGGTGAAAAACAAGTTTTCTTCTCTGGCAGCCCATGCATTAAATTGGAGTTTACTTTATTTAAACATTTTGAAACATGATATATCATGATGTTACTGAAAAGTGGGAAATTATGCATTTAGACTGAAAAGATTTGTTTTCCCAAGACTGCTGTTACATAACAAAGCTTTTGAAAAAATTCTGCAGCATTTGTACTTCAAAAACTCCTGCTTTTAGAGATTGTGATTGAATTTGTTGGCTTTGACAGCCTATGACCTTGACAGATGCTTGTCTTATCCTCCACCATGCTATTTCTGTTCCACAAGTCCTCTCCGAAAATGACATGTTCTTTCTGAATGAAAAGTAATTTTAAGCACTTCACATCTTCAGCAGAGATCTGGTATTTTGTCATTTCAGCGTGTCACATTGTTAATCTACCTAATGCAATGGATCAGAATGATTCAACACTAGCTTCTGTGCTTACATTTATCGTGATGTACAACATATTAAAGCTAAATGGCAATTGAAACAAAATTCTCGGCCAATAGCTACACTTCTTCCTAATGATTATAAGTATAAAAGATATCCCATTTGGGATGGATTATCTGTGTATTGTGTCAGTAGACCAATGGATGTAGGCACTGCAAATTGGTTCAGGTCTGACAATATTATTAGTGCAGCACCATTCAAACCTACTTAGGTTTCTTAAAGGTGTGTTTGCATCTTAATGCAGTATAGCCATTCTTTGCAAAGCAAGATTGAGTTCTGGGAGTCTGGAACTGAAAGAATTGGAAACAGCGCATTTATCTGGTGGGCTGGAATGAAGGTGGTGGAGCCAGAGTCTTAGTAGTATCATGTGACAGGACAAAATGACATAAATTAAAGCACACGAGGTTCAATATGAAGAGAAGAAAACACATTTTTACTGTGTGAGACATCAAAAGCAGGAACAGGTTGCTCAGAGTGGTTGTGGAGTCTGCATCCTTGGAGATATTCAAAGCCTGGCTGGGCATGGTGCTGAGTAACCTCCTATAGTTGACCCTGCTTGAGCAAGGACAGGGGTGAACTAGGTGATCTCAAGAGGTTGTTTCTGACCTGAGCAATTCTGCGTTTCAGTGATTCTGTGTAAATAATCCAAAAGGTGAGTGGAAGCAGAGCACATGTACGCTGGTGAATAATCTGATAGGTGACAAGACAACTCAGCTGAGCTGGTTTGAGTCAACAATCTTATTTCTAGTTTTCACCATCAGCACAAGTTCCAGGATTCATAGAGGGGCTTTACAGAATTCAGTAAATTCTAGTTTCTAAACAAAAATATCTGTTCATAATACCTTCTTTCTTTCCTAGAAAACCTGTTGTCAAAGTGTTTTCAATACTGAGGATCTCCCAGCATTTCTGTTACCTCAATAAATTGAGAGCCAATGCACTACGTATATGTATCAGCTTTGATCAATGTCTAAGGGTCTGCCAACTTACAGGAAAACTGATCTTTCTCTTCAGGTCACCTTTTCATACCTGTATTCTACAGCAATACTCAAAGCAAGGCCAACTAGCTGACTTCTTTTCCTAGGGGTCCGTAGTTTAGAATTCACATGTGCTCATCTGCTTCAGTAATTTCTTGAGAACTGCTAGCCAATTTAGCAATTAGACAGCAAGATATAGTTCACATTAATGTAAAAGACTTGTTTTATAGTATTGCTATATTTCTAAGAACGCGTAAGCTATTTCTAAATACATTCCTTAAGGCCTCTACTACTCTGTAAGTCTATGATCTTGTCTGAAGTTTTTATAATAAATTTTAAGATTTTAAGTAAAATTTCTCAGATACCTTCTCATATTCTCAGATACCTTCACATATTCATTCTGATCAAACCTTCAAAATATGATAAGCCTTTAAGACCACTTTTTAATTATAAAGGGGGCAGAACTAAGATTAAACAAGCAATATATACTGTTCAACATTACATTTTTTTGTGTTCATTTCCGATGTGTAACAGCTATGCGTTTTCTTTTTCTGTTAGCTTTTATAGAATAAAATAAAAGCAAATAATGAGCAAAGACTTATTTATTTATTTATGTGAGTGGGGTTTTTTTCAGCCAGGGTTTCCCTTGAACTTTATGCCTGCAGACATATTCACACAATAAATTGATGTCCCTAGCTGAGCTTGGGGAAGCCACGGAGAGCTAAACAACTAATGAAATATTCCTAAAAAATTTCATGACATTTTACTCCATTCTCAGAATGCCTCATGTCAACAATAGGTTCATGTAAACTAGAACAGGATGAATAATTATTGTAAAATAAACACACTTGTGAGCTCTCTGAAATGTTCATCTACAGTTTTGAATTCACAAAAGTGGGAGGATCATTGGCAACACCTCATTTTAGCTGACCACATATGAAGACATATGGGGAGTGTCATAGAGAGATGCTGCTATGAACAGCTGCAGTCCCATGTCAGCTGGCAGACTGCTTTCAGCAAACAATTTTATGTAAAGCAGATGCATTGGTGGGAAAGGTTTGGATGAAGCAGACATTTCTGCATTGATTCATCTTAAGTGGCTTTGTAGCTGTGCCTCACCTGTGGAACACAGGACCATTCCTTCTTTACCTACCCACCTCAGAAAGAAGGGAACACACACTTAGCAGGTCCTCTGCTCTGGAAAGGCAGAAGATCTCATAGAAAGATTATTTCATAATATAGCTGCAGCTTGCTAAAAATAGATGGTTCAAAACAGAAAGACTTCATAGATACCTGGGCTCTAATGTCAGTGGGGTATTGCCTCTTCAGCAGTGATTCTTTCAGTCATCATTTAGAGGCATTTCACTGCTTCTACCATTGATGAACAAAGATCTCAGAATTTAGATAATGTTTATCTAAGTTTTTCAATTTATGTCCCTCATAAACAAGGCATAATGGAGTCCTGGTATATTATTAGCTGTTTGGATTTTATGTGTATATTTTTAAGGTTTTAAGCTATTTTTATTTATTGATCATTCTGTGTATATTTAACTACATCATCACTATATAATTTGTCAGAACTGCTAACAAAGGTGAGATAAAATTAACGCTAAAAAAAGAATTTGAATGGGCATTTAGATCACATTCACGCCATCCTAGAACCAGTTCTGACTGTGAAAGTACAAGCACTTCAAACAAAATTGTTCTATGTCATAGAATCATAGAATGGTTAGGGTTGGAAAGGACCTTAAGATCATCTAGTTCCAACACCCAATGTCCCATGCTAGGGGTGCCTTGTACTAGACCATGTCTCCCAAGGCTCTGTCCAGCCTGGTCTTGAACACTGTCAGGGATGGAGCATTTACCACTTCTTTGGGCAACCTGTGTCAGTGCCTCAACACCCTCACAATAAAGAACTTTCTTATATCTAACCTAAACTTCCCTTGTTTAAGTTTATATCCATTCCCCTTGTCCTATCACTACAGTCCCTGATGAAGAGACCCTCTCCAGCATCCTTGTAGGTCCCCTTCAGATACTAGAAGGCTGCTATGAGGTCTCCATGCAGCCTTCTCTTCTACAGGCTAAATACCCCCAATTGATGAGCAGTGCCATCTGCAGCAAAGGAAAATGAAATGTATATTGTATAGCTATGTGCAATCCTTTTCATTTATGAATATCTTTGAAAGGATGGCCTAAGATAAGACACAAGTATGCCTTATTTCTAGATTATATCAACTACAGTTTTCTGAGCCAAGGAGTTTACACTTCAGCTTCAGTGGTTTTATTTGCAAAATAAAAGGTTTAAAATAATAATTCCAAGAGTTAGAGTACAAGAAAACACAAACATGTCCTGAAAAGCTACCTCAATAAACCTCCATCAGAAGGAACTGGGAAGCTCCTGATGTTTCCTAGTGACCCTAGAAAATGAACTGCTCAGCTATACTCTCAGTCAGGCAAATTGAAAAAGGCTGTTGGACGTTCCTAAATCCTTTCTTTATGTGGTCAGCAGATGCTTTATAAATTACATTCACTGTCTCTGAACATCTGAAAAATAGTTGTCAAGATAAGCAACAATTTTTTTTGTGATACAGAACAGCAAATGGTTACAAACATTTTAATTAACGCCATCCCTTCTGCCACTTCTGCCAACTGCAGGGTTCATCCATTCCAGCTCTAACCACTAAAATGGGAAAACTTGAAAAACTTATTGATAAATGTCTCTTCAGTAAAGAAAGAATAGGTTATCCTTGAAAGAATTTACTGCAATACTCTTAAATTATACTCAGTGTGTCAGCAGTTTCTTTCTATACTTGACCTGTATGATTAGCCCCTCATAATCATACCTGTGTGTACCTTCTTCTACTTTCAGTTTCTTAATACATTAAAGAAGGTTTATAAGTGTCATCTATAATGCTTTATGAATCCATCTGACTCCAGATTTCTCCTATAAGCACTTTCCTTAGGATGACAGTGTTCATGAGTTCCACAGTTTAACAAGCGTAGCTGTCTCTAACAACCACAGTCTGAGAAAATTTCAACAGATATATATTTGTGTCCTGCAAAAGAACACAGAAAAAAAAAAAGTTTTACTTCGACAACTCTTACTTTGTCTGTGTGGTTTTGAAACACTTCCAAACTCTTTTGCATTCTAAAAATGTCTTTGACTTTGTAACAATCTTAGGAAAAAAAAAAAAATTCAGACAATGCCAACCCTAAATCCCATTTCCTGTAACACAAGTTTCTTGGGCTCAAACAATGTCAACAAACCCCCTAGGTAAACAGCACATAAACACTTCTTATCTAAAATGATTAAATGTCTGATTCACCCCTCAAAATGTAGAATCTTCTTCTGAGATTGGAATGTCTCAAAACATCACCTTTTCTTTTTTAAATAAATGCCAATATACAAATACAGGGTAGATGTTGTCTGTTGGTCACAACAGATAAACAATTAAAATCCATGTTAAAAAAGTAAACACACAAAACCACAAGCAACAACTGTCAGTAAAAAGCAGCTTCTTCAGGTGTGCAATTTAAATGGTAAAACAAAGGCCTTTTTAAACATGCATATTTGGTACAACCCACTGCACATTCCATATTATACGCCTACCATTACCCAGACCCATTAGAGAGTATTTCAGCTACCTCCTTGCCTACACAACTGACACATGACACTTCAGCACAGATACCTTCTTTTCCAGGCCCACAGTTCATAAAGGTATGCAGTTTTGCTTCATACATATATAACTTGCTGCCTCAGAAAGAAATACAATCCGTGTTAATGACAGCCAAAAAAATATAAGTAAATACATAAAGAGGATTAGGAAAAGTTATGGACATTAGGCACATCATGCCTACAACATTAGGCACATCATGCCTACAACATTAGGCACACATTCACATCAGCACAATGAATGAAATGCAATCTGCCTCCCCAGGTTCCAGGAAACTGGGAGTTTTAAGGGGGAAAGAATCACTCTTCACCTGTTCTAATTTTTCTTCTTTCAGCACAAAAAAGTGGAAAGTATTTGAGACAGAATGCTCGCTCAAATGTACTTTTGAACTGATGTATTAGAGAAATTTATACATTTTACTTATAAACCAGTTTTCAAAGACCCATAATAAATACCAAATGGCAGAAAACAAAATAAAAAATCCCTTGAATCCCCAAAAGGAGTGCTATATTGTCTCATGATTTCACTAGATCTTAATTCTTTCCTGCCAGAAAATGAAGCAATCTGTAGAGGTCTACATCAGGGTAGGAAGGAAGTTCAAATATGTCCCATGTGATTCAAAGACTTGCCAGTTGCCTTCCATTGTTATTACCCTAAAGTCCGGAGATTTTTTCCATTTTTTGCAAGTTTTCCTCCTCTTCAACTGGATAGTCTGTCATGCTGACTGATGACTGTTAACCTGTATTAATTAACATTGCCAAAGTTAATTTCTTTCTTTCATTTCTGAATTTCATTTTATTTTAATGCAGTAGCTATCTAAGTACTCATGCTCAGGAATTCACTAGAAGTGGTCATGCTCCAACTTGGAGCATTGTCATTTCACATTCCCCTCTTCTTCTAGCTCAGAAACTCCAGAACCTGTCTTACTGATTTATAGTCAGTCCTCCCTCTAAAAGTAAGGTCTGTTTCACTGAAAATGGGCCCATCACTAGTCTAACTGAAACTGCTATGAATCTTCCACTGGTATGTTTTCTGTGATTGTGCTAAAGATTCTATATCAAATCTTTCCTGACACAGCCACACACCACACCTCCCCAAATCCAAGGTACCACAGAAACAAGATTTGTAACCTTGATTCCAGGTCCACTCAGTTCAAATGTTCTATATAAATTTTAATAATTCACATCAAAGGTGCTCAATTAAATCTTTTTTCTTTTTTTTTTTTTTTCCTGACTTACTTCCTGAATTTGTAGCTACGTCAGAAGCATAAGGAAATGATACCTTGAACTTCTTGATAGCTTGAACGGGGATCCAGGATGTTAGACTTTAAATATCAAGTTTCCAAAGTGACACCACACACCATCTTCATTTCTTCAAGACAGCACTCAGTAATTCAGATCTTCATGTGACATGTCTGTGTGATTTCTTTAGAGAAAGAATGCGATTTCCTCAGAGACTCCATTTGCCTTTATTCCACATTTGCTTATATTCATGAATTGAAAATATTTAGGTACATATTCAAAGAAAACAAAAGCTATCTTCTCTCTTCAGTATCCCTATCCCTTATCCATCATTGTCTTTCACGATTTTAAGCAGTTTCAAAGCAAGGAGCAAAGAGGTCAAAATGTAATAATTAAAATAATACACTAGTCTAGTACTCATCTACTTTTCTGCATGTAGGAAGAATCGACATTTTCAGAGTTTGCCAAGTTGAAGATACAGATCTAAATTTTTCTTTGAATAGCATTTTAGTTACTAAATAGATGCTTAGTGGTGGGTATTTAAGATAACCTGGAGGTTCTAAGCAAATATTTGGTAATTCTACTGTGCTTAAAACCTAATACAACAGACCTCTACATGAGGAGTAATCTAGAAGAAAGGGTCTTTGGGTACAAAGTATTATTAAGCTATGTTTATAGATTTTTATAAGTCCACATTATGCTTTAAAGCTTTCGAAAAACTGAGATGAACAGACTTTATTTTGTTAAAAAAGATTGCATTTTGTGAACCACCTGTTCACACATTGAAAAAAGATATTATGCAGCAATTGCCTTCAGAAATTCAGGTCATATGGTCAGCCCCTGAATTAATTATTTGATCAAGACTGATTGGGGTGAGACCAAATAATTACTCATTAGCATTCAGCACCACTGTTGTGCTGCATTTTGCATGCTACAGGGTATGCTGCCCTTTTGCATTTTACTCAGTCTCCTTTTTGGGTTTCACCATATTCTTCTGCATGACTTGGAAATGAAATCAGAAACAGCAAAATAGAAGTTTGGAGAATAAAGCAGACATGACTTTCTACAGAAAAATGTGCCTTACATAGTTTTGCTTATTGAATGATCAAAATGCCTATGAACTGTTTCTATAAATCTGCCACATATTGGTCTCTCTGGGAAGCCAGTAGGAATTCTGGGCATAGAGAGTTTACAGCATTATTCAAAAATTTGTTCAAGTTCTTCAAAACTAGTGAATCCAGTGTTCTACATTTAAGTGATGCATTTTGTAACTGGTTGAACTGTAGAGTTATATTTCCTCTTACCCTGTAGGCTTGTAACATTTTTTTGTCTGAGCAGCTCAGTATTGTATTTCAGTAGACATGCCATTTAGCACTGCATGGTGCGGCATTCACATTCTTGGACATGTGAAAGAAGAATTGACAGCTCTAGCTGTCCCCAGATCTGTTTTGGCTATTGTACTTCATAAAGCTGTGAGAGATATATATATGTATGTATATGTATGTATATGTGTGTATATATATATATATAAAGTTACACTATAATAAGCAAAATCGCATCTTGGAAGAATGATACACTGAATGTCTGTGA
Source organism: Psittacus erithacus (assembly GCA_009867235.2). NCBI lineage: Eukaryota > Metazoa > Chordata > Aves > Psittaciformes > Psittacidae > Psittacus > Psittacus erithacus. Next base: position 8,508 of record WYDI02029041.1, on the reverse strand, counting down.
AGGTCCTGTATGTTTTGTAGAAAACGATACACTAGATTAAAGCTGCAATGTGTCTATATTGTTGTGCCTAAACTAATTAATTAAGTACACCCAGGAATCCAGTCTCACAATGATGCCAATTGGAGCAAAACAGCTGCATCCATGCTGCTAAACTACTTGCTCTCCAAAACAACGTGTCCACACTACGAATGTGCCCAATGACACCTTAGGCCTCTGTGCTCCAGACCTTTGTTGGAGATTTGTTTTGGCGAATTCTGGATGGCATGAGCCACAGTAATGCCAAATTCAAAAAACTTAACCATATAGACTAAAATTCCAGAGCCTGCAAAAGTTAAGTGGCCCTAACTGTAATAACAGGAATAATGGTAAAATTTTGCATTGCCTGACTTCCAACAAAAAACTTTAGCCATTAAAGTAGCTTTTTTACAATGTTCTGCACTCTATAATCTATCACTGATGGCAAGAAATTGCAGTCTCATTATTTATTAAAACTCTGATTGTAAAACATTATTTATTTCCCTACAGGTTCCAAAAGAACTTTGAGAAGGACCATACATACATGTTTGTGTTTTTCAAAAGCAAAACAGAAAATTCTCTTGACCATTAATTCTTAACATATTCCTTGCTCAATCTGAAAGGTGTCATCTGTAGCAATCCACGCACTTAAGTGCATCTGGCAGAGGCAGAATCCAAATCATTCAAAATTGCTGACATTGTTTCAGAAGTCAAATGATAAAATAGTTTTTATTTTAGACAAGTTTTGTTAAAGAATCTGGCTGAGTTTCTCCTCCTGGTAACCACCAGCTGGCCATGGGGATCCACTGCTAAATTCACCACACATTTCAAGACCCCGAACCTGAAGAGCACTTCAGCATTCCCTACTTTATGGATTCTAGATGGTTTGAGCACCATCAAAATAATAAAATCTGCTCCGCTTTCTCTTTTCTGTAGTCAATCTGAAGCACTGTGGTGCTGTGGAAAGAGCCTTTCCTTCTAGAAGGAATCACGACCCTCCACTTTGATTTCCTCTACAACACAAGAGTCTTTTTGCATTAGCTTGTCTTCTCTAATCTTGCACACAAATCATTCTCTCCTACCTTTGTTACAGAAGCCTGCTGTAACAGACTACTGTAAGATGCTACTGTTCCTTATGTGTACCCTTCAGTCTCTCACTGCTTATACCCCCCTCTTAGGTTTTGTGGATTTTCTGGATTTTGGCAGTTTCTTGTTCTTTGCAACTTTTTCAGGCAAAAAATTGTTTTCAGAGATTTCATCTGAAAAAATACATGCAGGGTCCTGTATTGATAATTTTAGTCTGCCCTTAGCTGATGCTATGTTATCTCCAGCTCTGGGTGTAGTTAATAAGGTGGACTCCTGCAGTCTGCCTCAGAGACAGACAAACAGGGTTACAGTACCTGTAGCCTGGCTGGAGATACAGATCCCAAACCCATTGCAAAACTTCCAGGTTCTGAGCCCTAGTTTTACAGCAGAAAGTCTGGAAGTGCTGGAACTTCTCACCTAAACTGGGTTTCACGGAGGCTTTCAGAAACCCTGCTGGTTTATGGAGCATCATTTTTAATAATAAGCTCAGGAAATTCCAGAGGAGTAGAAGAGTACTAATGCAGCACCAATGTCTTTGGAATTGCCTAACCAACTACAGCTCAGTCATTCTGGCAGCATCCCAGGTCAAGTACTGGGGAAAAAAATATCTATTTAACTGATTTACTGATCTATTTAACTATTAACTGATAACAAATTAAGACAAGATGTATTAATAATAGCTGTCAACAAGATTTTGAAAAAAAAAACCACTGTGAGTCTGGGTGTCAGGTTTTAGAGAAAAGTTTGAGACATGAATTTAGATGAATGGAGGTAATATACTTGGTTTTGTAAGACATTTGAGAATGTACAGTCTGAGATATTGTACTTCATTAAATAGCCTTACTAAAAATAGTGAGATGTAAGTCAACTAACATATTTACCATAAAGCAGCTAGCAATAGTAAGCTGTCATCAGGTCAGGAACGTTTTATATTGCACATGCATGTGATAACAAACTTCATGCTTTTCTTCAGTAACGTTAGCAGTATATATTATTTACTTTTTTTCTTGTGCACCATGAATCTGATTCAGGAATATACTCTGAGTTAAAGAGCATGAGAAGTCTCATCAAACCCAATTGTATTCCCGATGATAGGCTAAAGGACTTAACATTTAAACTGTTCAAATGACTAGAAGCAAATGCATGATTAAGAGTTTTGCAGAACCGGGCACCTGCACACTTTTATCTTGGAGCATTTGTATATGACTTCCATGAGTAAAATATTCTGACTAATCATGTTATTCTCTGATAATTCATTATAGCCTTACTGTTAGCTGAATGTCTTCTTCCTCTTGACAAGTCTCCTGGGAAACTGAGATGAAGTTAGTTTTTCATCATTATCTCAAGTCTATCTTTTCAAATGCTTTTATTATAGTGATTTTGGAAGCAAGCATATTAAGACAGAGATATTACAGAACTGTTGTACAAAATAGTATTGTCAAATACCATGTAAGTGAATTTAGGTCTTATCACATATATCTCAGATATAATTTAGGACTAAATACAAAGAAGTAAATCAGTTCTTGAGCCCTAAGGCACCTTTCAATAGTAATATTAATAAATCAGAATGATAGCATAAAAGAGCCACTGACTTTTCCTCTTAATCAAATAAGACCAGAACGAAGTCATCATTCCAGCAGAAAAAGCAAAATTTAATTAGCTTATCTAACAGTGTCATTTAGTGAATCAAAAGCTTTGAAAGGTCAATGAATTTTGCCCTTATCGTCTCATTATCTTCCATCACTAACAAGATATCATTAAGCAACTTCATGAGAGCAGTTAATGTAGCAGCAGCAAGCAGCACTGGTACAATTTAAAGGGAAATTCCAGGCTGTTTTTAAACATTGATTTTTATTAGTTTTCATTCACAGACATCTCCTAAAGGCCACTGGAAGAAGGAAAACAAATACAGTCTCTTTACATTATTTTCATATTTCTTTTTATTTCTGAAAAAGTCAGTAGAACATTTTCATCATCCTTGTTCAGACACACACATCACCACAAAATATGCCTGCCAGAATACACAACAATACAAATGCTTCATTCCAATACCACAAGTAGGAGTAAAACTTCCATAACTTATATGTTATGAGCTGTCTCTCAACAAAATCAGTGCAGACCAATGACAAGTGGTATTACTTAGTGGAGGAGGCAACTGGTGCTGTTCAACATCTTTGCTGGCAACCTAGATAATGGGATTGAGTGAGCTGTCAGCAAGTTTGCCAGTGATACCCAGCTGTGTGGTGCAGACAACATGCTGGAGGAAAAGGATGCCATCCAGGACCTTGACATGCTTGAGAGGTGAGCCAGTGCCAGCCTCATGAAGTTCAACCAAACCAAGTGCAAGGTCCTATAACTGGGTCAGGGCAAAACCAAACACAAATATGGGCTGGACAGAGACTGGATTGAGAGCAGCCCTGAGAAGAAGGACTTGGGGGTGATAGTGAGCAAGCAGCTCTGCATGACCCTGCAATGGGCACTTGCAGCCCAGAAAGTTAACCATATGCTGGGTTGCATCAAAATGAATGTGGCCAGAAGGTCCAGGGAGGTGATTCTTTCTTACTAAGCTCGCACGAGACTCCACCTGGAGAGCTGTGGCCAGCTCTGGGGCCCCCAACACAAGAGGGACATGGACCTGTTAGAGTGCATACCGAGGAAGGCCATAAAGATGATCTGAGGGCTGGAGAGCCTCTCCTACGAAGACAGGCTAAAGGAGTAGCCTGGAGAAGAGAAAGCTCCAGAAAAATCTTAAAGCAGCCTTCAAGGAGGACTATGAGAAATATGGAGAGGCACTTTTTACAAGGGCATGTAGCGATAGGACAAGGGGGAATGACTTTAAAATACAAGAGGGTAGATTTGGATTAGCTATGACAAAGAAATTCTTCATTGTGTGGGAGGTAAGGCACTGGAACAGGTATCCCAAAGAAGTTGTGGCTGTCCCATTCCTGGAAGCTTTCCAGGCCAGGTTGGATGGGGCTTTGAGCAACCTGGTTTAGTGGAAGGTGTTCCTGCCTGTCGCAGAAGCGTTGTAGGTGATCTTCGAAGGTCTTTTCAACTCAAAACATTCTATTATTCCATGGGAACTATTTTAGAGGTCCTTGTCCCTCCCTTGCTCAGGCAAGCTCACCTCCCACTACGCATTACCTTACTATACAGCACCACACAGTCTGTTTTTTAAATGGGACCAGTCAAAACAGCAGGGTTGAAAAAACAACTACTGTGCACACCAAAGGTCATTTCATCAGTCTGCTTCAGAGTACAGACGTACAAACACCTGAATGAGTATATCTGAGAAGGCAGCAACCTGTGGGGAGGCAAAAGGCTGTGGTGGGGACTTTTCACTACAGATCTGCATTCAGAGCAATTCTAATGAGGAACTGCACTGAACACTGCTGCGAGGCATATAGTAGAGCATCAGTTAAAATAATTTGTTTACATTCTGTAAAATCAATGGAAATTTAAGATTTTCTCTTCTAAAAGCACAGAGGGAAGGCAAATTAACTTACCAAGGTTATCTCCATCAGATTGTGATCATTTTAACATAAATCAGTTCTGGAGCCTAAACTACCTACTGCTGTCCCACTGAGAGGCTGTCACAGTTTCCGAAAATGCATGCTCTTAGCTGAAAAACCACATATGCTCACAGCTGAGATGCTTTCCCCCTTTCCTTCCCCTTTTATTTATTGGACCTATCTGGTTTAAATTGATTTTGCTATCTTTTTCTTCAAGGCTAAAAAAAGACAAAAGGAATTCACGTATCTTACACTATGCTGCAGCACAGTTTATATGGCAATCCTTCATTGTGAAAGGATGCAGGCTTTACAAAATCAGAAGTCTTGGCTACAATGGAAGTTATCTCTTAAAAAAACCAAGATCAGCAGTTTTAGACTAGATAAGAACTTCTTAGATAGGAAACCAAATACTCTGGCTAATAGCAGCAGATGTCTGAGTCTCTAAGACAGGTGATGAGGCAGAGAAGAGTGAGTAAACTTTCCTCCTGATCCTCTTCCATGCTGTTGTTGCCACAGCCATCTCTGCTCACTTCCCATGTCCATTCCCCAGGCGGATTTCTCCTCTTAATCAGCCTTTCACACACCCTACACCCACTGGAAAATGAGAACCATGCCTATTTCTGCAGGTGTGGGAGCAAGTGGCTTTCTCGCTAGCTTTGTGCTCTAGCAACCACTGCTGCTTCACCATCTGCTGCTCTTCTATTGCGTCTCCAAGCAGCTGTAAGCAAAGCCACTGCATTCAGTTCACATTCCAAGTTTTTCTTAGCAGCCACTAAGGCTAAAAAGAAAATCTTCTAATGAAAACTGAGATTCTGCAGCCACTGCAACAGTACTAGACTTATACGTTATTGATATGAATTGGACCCATCCAAGGATCTTGGATAAAGCATGATTAGAGGGAGCTCAGCAAGAAGAAAACAGATGATTGGAAATTTTATTTTCTTTTTCTTTTGTTGAGAAATGATGATTTGCTGAAAATGAAAGACAAGTTTTCTCAGGGAGATAAGTAGCCAGAGTAGCCAGCTCACTGCAGCTATGTCTCAGCTGGGAATCCAAGCAAAGTAAGAGCTTTGGATTCAGCCCTTTTGCTACCTAGCAGCCTGGGAGATGTGGTGCTTTTAGCCACTCTTCAGTCCATCAGTTTCCCTCCCCAATCACCTATCACTACAATACTACCACGAATAGGCAAGAATGTAAGAAAAGGGTTTATGACATGAGATTTAGCCATTTTATTACTCAGAGGCCAGAAATAGCTGAATGCCACTAAGCTACAATAAGAAATTTTCTAATAGTTAAATATTAAAAGGTTAATCACAAGACTACAAATCCATAGGGTCTAGGTTGATAACTTCAGGAATTTTAATAGAGGAATTGTGTGAGAAAGTCCATTTAAAAGCATTCATTACTAGTATGCATAAAAGAAATGAAACATGGGTTTTTCATGAACGTTTTTACCATCTCTGCCACTCAAAATATAATATCTGTGTTCACAGAGTAAAGGAGTCTCAGGGCCACACTTGCAAACCAAAACACATATTTTTGCCTTTGTCATTTTCTGCTTAATCTCACAAATAACAGAAGTAAAAGCTGAAACCCCATTTTACTAAGATGAATGTAAAATGCCATTTGAACACACGAACTTGTTTGTTTCCATAAGCAATTGATAATACAGCAAAAGAAAAGAATGAAAATGTAAGTTATTGAACTAAAGAATTAAAGAGTCTAGAAGAGATGATGAGAGATCTCTTAACTGTTCAAGTCCTTTTGACAAAACAGATGGAAATACTTGTATCAATTATCTACTGATTATTGTTCACTGAATAGATGTTAGTGGCATAGACCATAGCAGCCCAAAAGGAAGTATAATGATCAATTGTGGCAATAATCCACAAATTAAAGATCTCTAATAGTATGCATTCACTTGATAGACTGCAAGGATTTTGCAAGAATGTTGCATTCTATCGTGCCAATGATCCATGGATTAAGGGCTCACATTTATATAGCACACTGTAATAGCTTTGAGGGAGCCATTAGGGTCTATCATGTCAATGATCCATAAATAATGAGAGTTGTTGTTGAAGTATCTTTCAGTCCATGCTGCAGTGCTTCAAGAATGTACCGACATGGCTTAGGGTTTAGCAATTGTAATACACCTTGTGTAGCATTTCTTATACTTGCATTTACACAATGAATAATCACAGCATAGAAAGCAAAAGGAAGGAGTGCTGCTTAAAGGGGAAAATAATGTTTTATTTTCCTTCAGTGCCTGAGATCAGTTTCTGTCAGCAATAATTTCTTACTCTCTGCTTGGTGCTAATTCACATGGTATTCATAATCCCACTATAATCAAAAGTATGTAGGCTAGAAGCAGCCTTTGCAAAATGTCAATAATCAAGGATGCCATCAAGGTAGAATCAACACTTTGAGGGGTTAGGTAACCTTCTAATAATGACTTAAATGTGGACTGTTCAGTGTTATGTGAACCCCTTTTTATTTTAGTTTTAAATATTCCAATATTGTAATTGTAGGTGTGACAACCTTTCTGACCAAGTCTTCCCCAAAACATCTTGTCTGCAAAAAGTTTTAAAAGTCATAATTAGCTTTAAAATAAATCTTAGTACAAACACAAGCTCTTCCCATAGGTGTCAAAATCTTTGAAAACTCCAAGTTCATAATTTTGAGCATGGCTGAAGGAATGTGAGAAAAAAAACTTTATACATTAAGAATATTTTCTGAAACTGTTTATACTAATGTGATTCAGTGCAGAGTTTATGTAGATGTTCATCTTAAGATTCATCCATCCCAAGTTGCCTCTTCCTTGGCAGTTACCCCCTGCTGCTAAGGATCTCCTCAAGGACAAAGGAAACTCTTGGCCTTAAGAACATGTAAGTTGGGAGGAGAGACACATGCTTTGTCAGGCATGGCTTGGCAACTTCACCCTGCTGTCATATTTCTCTGTGATTCTCTGTCCCAATGCCTATGGAAGCTTGTGGGAAAGAAGAGACATCTTTTCTGCAGGATACAGATGAGGGAAGAAATGGGACAGGAGGAAGGAGCTGTAAGCAGCATTCCCATCCCAGCTTGTTGCCACATCCAACATTTTTGGCAAGAGAATGAGAGGAAACATTTTCTGCTGTGGCTAATGCCTTCACAGGTTACTGCAGTCTGGTTGCAGTCATGTACAGCCAGCCACAGCCCACTAGATCACAACACTGGGAGCCAGACACTGCATCTGCTAAGTTTGGACCAAATTTTGAGGGCAACTTCTTCAGATAGTGTATAAGAAAACTTGAGTAGAGATCAAACAAGATGTAACACGAGCGTTGGCAAATTCACCAGCACAGCATGTAGTGAGTCCTATCACTGAGTCTTAGTTCAGGCTCCATTCAGAGCAGTGGAAATGCTCCTGTTCCCATCAGAGAGTGTTTTTTTCGAGATGGAAAATGACAGTTACAGCTCCAGAGGATCTTGGCTTCTTTAACAGTCAGGAGTGGGAAACACAAGTGTCCTGCGTTCAGCAGTAGCAGTCATTTTTCTCCTTCTGAGTAGCTAGTGCAGTGCTGTGTTTTTGATTTTTGGTCTGGGAACAGCACTGATAACACCGGTGTTTTAGCTACTGCTTAGAATGTTTAGATTGATCAAGGACTTTCTGAGCCTCATGCTCTGCCAGGGAGGAGGGGAAGCTGGGAGGAAGCGGAGACAGGACCCCTGATCCAAACTAGCCAAAGAGGTATTGCATACCACAGCACGTCATGTCCAGGATGTAACGGGCAGTTACTCGGAAGGGCTGGAGATTCTGCTGGGGTGGGGCTGCGTACTGGTCAGTGGTGAGCCGTTGTATTCTCTTCTCTTGTTATTTCCTTTATCATTATTATTATTGGTGGTAGCAGCAGTG